>PVKU01006114.1:0-78197 GCA_004027475.1 Anoura caudifer
CCATTCATTCACCTTAAGTACTGTTTTTAATTACTAAAGTTAGAATATTGCTATGACAAGATATGGCTCTTGGTCTGAGTCTTAAAATTATGAAAGTTAGAAAACTGCTGTTTGGAGGTTGACAAGGTCTGGGTCTCTCAGTTGCTATTTTCAGGACATTCTCTGGTATATTGGAAACTATTGAATGAACATCCAGTCAGCCAGGAAAATAGATTCCTTTTCTACCACCCAACATGATTATCAGCACGATTATAGTTTATCTTATTATGAATGCTATTGCTTAAAAACAAGGAAAGAAGTACTCTCAACACTCCCTCCCTCAAGCTAAAAAGTGTACTAAATGAACATAAGAATACACTACTTTTCTACAGGCAGGCTGGATAAATTTCTGAAATCTAAGGCAGTTTGTGGGTGGGTAGACATCGGTAGGGAGTCAAGAGGGGGAAGTCCTGTTCAAGATTTGCAAGCTTTCTTTGCTTCCAACACCCTCATAGGACAGGTATGTCCCTCTCTTCCTACCCACATTTCTGTTCTTCCAAGATGAAATGTGTGGCTTAATTATTAAGAACCTGGGGTCTGGAGTTAGAAAGGTCTGGGTTTCATTAATTCCTAGGATCTCCTACTTACTAATTGTATTAGCTGAGTATGTAACTTTAATTTTCTAAGCTTTGTTTTTCTAATATGTAAAATGGGAATAATAATAGTTCCTGCCTTGGAGTATTATTATGTTCAAGCAATTAACAAGGTACCTAACATAAATATAGTCAACATGTTTATTATTCTATTATTAAAAAATTTTATAGTCTAAGCATAAAAATAACACAAAAAATGAATGGAAATACTTATTTACCTTTTATACACTCAAGGGTAAATATATATATCTACATGTGTGCACATACATACAATTTTTAAAATGGAGTTATCTTTGTTGCTACTTCTTAAGAGTAACCATTCTGGTGAGATTTAAATAATACAGGGAGAGCAATCTATATGATGTCAACACAGAGGCCAGAGATAGGAGAGAAAACAGTTCTAATCATTACAGAAGAGAATTTGTAAGGCCTGTAGCCCCTCTGCCTCCAATTCGCAGCTATCACCTCACGCATCAGAGAGGCCTCCGAGGACCTTCTGAGTGAGGACTGAATAATTCTGTACCAAAGAGTGCAGAAACTATTTTATTATTATAAATTTTAAGCCCTGTTTGAGTAACCTACATTCTGCCAGACCCCATTTTCTCACAACTGCATAATCTTTCACAGCATTGTTGGAAGATTTTCGTTTTAAGTCTGCATGCAATAGTCTGCCAAATCTGTGGCATGTGGATTAACAAGGAAACTCTAGACGGAAGAACTGCCAGAAGGCCATTCCCTTGCATTCTGGACAATATGAGAGATTTTACAATATTGTCATCAAAGATTTCAGTACTTAAAAATTCACAGGATTTCCCTCCAAATTTTTCATGATATGCCATAATTTTCTTTCATGGACTTTTCCTGTCTCTTCTAGTTATGAGTTTGCCCCCTGTTTCTCTCCCATTAAAAATCCACACGTGAGGAGCATAGAACCTATTCATAAGAAGGTCATGGACCAGAAGTAGCTCCTATAGGTTGCAGAGGAAAAGGCTGGTCTCTCTGCTCCTCCTTCACTGTCTACACATGGAGCCTGTGAGTTAATAGAAGGAGCGCTCCAGGTTGGGACCATTTCACTCTTTGATATGCTAAGATTTGTTATGTAGGAATGGTGGGACTTATGTTGAAGTAGAAAAATCTCTCAAATGAGAGTGAAACCACAACAGTGCTTATCTTGTACATTCCAGATATTCAATAAATATTTCCTGAATAGACTAATGAATAATGAATGTTTCATGTTTTCTCTTGAGTCTGAGGTTCCTCATCTGCATGGAATTTGACAAGACTAGAGTTACACGAAATATTTTTGGGGTGAGAAAGTTCTCTGCTCCTATCCCACATGATAATAGATGAAAATAGATTGGCCAAGCCACTTGCCCCTGACCAGGATGTGTTCAATCCTGGCACCAAATGCTCAATCTCCATAATATGGCGACATTCCTCTAGGTATCTCTGTTCAGACAGGAGGCTGGCCAGTTGTCGGAAAAGCAATGGTTGTCAGCAAGGAGCAAAGAGGAAGAGAAATAAGAGACCATGTTTTTCTCCCCAGGGGAAAGGTCTTTGAGGAGCCAGGTACTGTGTAGGGCATTAGTTCGGAGTGCTGGGACTCGGCAAAGGGCTTACTTAAGTCCCAGCAGGAAGCTGAGGCAGAGGGCCAGGCCAGGTGGACCAGGCCCAGAATACAGAGGAAAGGAGGGACTACCATTTGGTCAGGCCCCAGGTACCCAGCACTCACACCAGGCATACCAGATTCTGAATTCATGGCGAAACAGCTATTTTCGGACCCCTCCTGCAAGTAAAGCCACGACTCCTCACATTCTGCCTGCTTTGGTTCGGGAAGTCAGTGGAGTTTTCTGCAGGTGGAAAAGCACAGCTGAAAAGGGAGAGAGAAACCGGCTTTGACAGATACAGAACGGCATCCTTTCTGTGGTGTGCGTTTGAAGTGCCGTTTTAAGAAAGTCCATTTGAGGGCAACTGCATGGCCAGAGAGAGGGAGGTGAAATAGGCAATATTTCCTTCCATCTGGATAGCAGCGCAGGCTACACCGACACTTGCAAAATTACCTGCTGGGGATTTATGTCAATGGATGCCCCTCTACTCCCTTAAAAAAGGTCAAGAAATAAATAGAGTAGGGAGGGTTTTTAAAAAATGTTATTTTATTTCAGATCTAAGATATGCCCATGAAGTCTAGAAGGGTTATGTTACAGCAGATTATGTCTTAGTTTTTTACAGAGTCTGAAATATAGTTGGATCCACCTGCACAAGGTACAACAAATTAATAAACAGAAATAAAATGAGATTTTAAATTTTAACATTAACATTTATCATCATACATTAGTGTGTCATTAAATCTCAACCAAAGAGCCCCCATCTCAGAGGCAGTTGGGAAAATCTTCCATTGTGCGAGAACAACTGAAGTATAAGATGAGCCGTCGCCTTTCAGCTAGGCTCAAATCTTAGACACTTGGGGGACATTTCTCAAGCTTGAAGCTACTTTAATGGAGCCAATGAACAGGGGAGCAAGGATGTCCTTGAGGTTTGTATTTTAGTATTATCAACTGTGGCTGGAGCGCGTGCCTAATGCTGGCAACCCCTAATCTCAGATGCCTTCGGGAGGTGAGGGGTAATACCAACCTTTCCCAGTGTTCTTCAGAGGCCTCAGGCCTGAGGTAGCCTGAGGCTAGGGGAGTGGCAGCCTGAGTCCTAATCGAGGCTGTACAGCTACTCATTTTTCCCCTCTCTCTGTATTAGTCAGCTCAGGCTGCTGTAACAAGATACAACTAACTGGGTGGCTTCAATCACATACATCTCTTTTCTCAGATGGAGCTCAGGAGTCCAAGATCAAGGTGCTGGCAGATTCAGGTCCTGGGAGAGCTCTGTTCCCAGCTCGCAGATACCTGCCTTCTCACTTTGTCTTCATGTGGCCTTTCCTCTGTGTGCGTGCCTGTAGGGAAAGAGCTCTGGTATTGCTTCTTCTACTTATAAGGACACCAGTCCAACTGGGTTAGGGCCTCACTCGATGGATCCTGTCTTTGAACACCATCACATTGGGAGATAGGACTCCAACGTGTGATTGAGCCGGGGCACAACTCAATCCGTCACAGTCTCTGATGATTTTGTTTGTGCAGAGGTGGGTGGGAGATGACAGCTATGGCAAATTAAAACTTAATTCTAATGGAATATGTCCCAAGTTGGAACTTGAAGGCAAAAAATAGTAATGACTTACATGTACACTTACACTTTTCTCAAAGCACCATTGTATAGATTTTTTACTTTATTTTTATGACAACCATAAGAGGTAAATTGGAAAAATATTATTATCTTTGTTTGCCAGGCAAGAAACCTTAGCAGGTGATAGGAAGGGTATAAAACCTTGGTAAGTTTGAGAGCTCAGAGGAGCTGGGGTCTCCATGCAGACCCCACTGTAGATGACACGGCCTTGTGCACATCACTTGCCTTTTCTTTGCCACCTTCCAGTAAATCATTTTTCAAATGCCCCACGCTGACGCAGCAGGACAAACATCTATAGCAATCTCAGGTTCTGCAGTTATTTAAAATAAGTGATATGAAGTCATGCCCCAAAAGGTTGAGGCTCTGTAAGTTATTTCATTCTTGGTATAATTTCATTCTCAAACTATTTTCTGGGAACAGTTCCTCAAGTAAATGGAGCAAAAATACCCTGGAGGAAGATAAAAAAACTTTAGGGTGAGATCTATTGCATTTTTCTTAAAGTAAAAATGAGCAAAGTTCAAGCAGAAATAGGGAAATTGAGCACCTGCGATGAGGACAGAAAGTTTCTTATATGGGGTCTTCTGTTGTTCGGGGTCCTATCAGGGCCTATGCCAATAGGATATGGTTTGGAAATTCCCAAAGACAAGGTGCACCTTCTCTGGGATTTTAAGGGAGATGCATCTGTGAAAACAGCTGCTTTCAGAGTTTTTTTTCTAAGCTCAAATTAGCATTATCAGTTCATCCCCCCACCTCTCCTCCCCTTCACTTCCTTGATCAGTGAGGATTATTTGTGCATAAACGCGCATGGATTCTGGGAAAAAGCACACGGGAGGCAAACCAGTGGTTGTCTGGATGTGTGCTGCAGGGGCAGCAGGCGGAGCTCTGGCTGCCGGTTCTCTGCTGCAGTGATCCTATGTCCCAGTCCTGCAGATTCTGCTGGTAATAGCGGGCTGGACTGATGTTCTCTTTGCACTGGGCCCTGTTCCCCTTCCTTATCTTTTGTTTTGCTTTATTTTGCTTTGCTTTTATTCTTTTTCTCTTAATAAGAATATTGGGCCAACTGCCAGCTTAGGAATAATTTACCAGAGTAAACATGCAGGGTATTGGAATACTCTCACTTGACGAGTTTGCATTGACAGGTTCAGGAGAAATGCAGGTTGTGATGATCACAACAGAGCCCTGTGTTATGTGGATACATATCTATGGATTTGTCCTGGGTGGAGGAATCCACTGCAAGGAGAATTGAACTATACTGTAAATCAAATCCATAGTTGTGGTTACTCTTTAATTAATAGCACTCACCAGACCTACAATATCCTTGGTAATTACATTTCGCATAAATCGCTACTCTACCTATAAGCCTGCTCAGAAGTGGTCCATTTATATAACCCACTTAAGTGCTATCCATATTAGAACTCAAGGGAAACAAGATGAGTGAGAAATAAATCTATTTACTGATTATTTGCTATGGGCCAGGTCTCTTTCTAGCTACCTGTTGTACATTCATTACTTCAAATTATGCTCACATCCATTCAGCAGCTGAGTATCCTCTTCCTCACTTCACCAAAGAGGAGACTGAAACTTAGATGAACCTAACATTGTGCTCAAAAATATGCACTACAGAGCCAGGACTGAAACCAAGGACCTGTGACCACCAACGCCCATCATTTTGACCAGATGGTACACAATTCGCCCCGAAGTGCTTCATTGCCTTCCCGGTGCAGCGTTCACTGGCCTGTGGTCGTTCCACCAAGTGGAACCCTAACATCACAATTGCTTTGGGCAAGCGGTTTGTTGACGCTGACTCCCCCAATTGCCTTCGAAATATGGGTAACCTCTGTTCGCTGTTCCTGCAATGCAAATGAAATAATTAATCTGTAAAAGGCTTTGAAAAGCAAGTTGTAATTAAAATTTCAGACAAGCTGTGTAATACAGTGGTACTCTTATCCCAGAGCAGTGATCAGTGGGAAATGGCTGTCCTGAAGTTACAGATAAACTCTGGGTCTGACAGCAGAATTGAAGCCCATTATCAACTCTGAGAAAACTCGCTATTCATTCCCAGGAAGATGGCAGTTTGATTCTATCTGTCCTGCAACCTAGTTTTTGAAAACATTTTAAAATAACTTGCTACACAAACACATACTAATATCAATGGAATGCAGAAAGAAAGGGAAGAAAATGACCCACAATCCTGACTCATTCTTTAAAAATCTATTTTCATTTCTCTCTATTCCCTTCTAGGCTGGGCTCCATTTATATAATTTTACAGTGTTAAAATCTAGCAGAAGTATAATTTTGTATTCTACTTATGCTTTTTCAATAGACATTAGAGCAGATGTTTTTCCACGTTGTTTCTGAATCTTCCACTGCTGAGCTGCGGCGTGGCAGTGCCCACGTCCAGCAAAGGTCAGGCTCCGGGCAGTGTCCAGACCCCAGGAGGGCCAAAGGCACTTGGGAGGATCACTTGTTTTTTTTTTTTTTTTTTTGCTTCCCATTATTTTTGGTACATCGATGTGGAGAAATGTGTGAATAATTGATTCATTTTAACTGTTGTGAAATAGTTCAAAGTATGAATACATCACAGTTTACACACAACCAGGGAGAAATCTGAGCAGATGGGTAGGGATGACTCTGCCAAAGGAAATGATTCAAAACTCAGCACCTGGAGTAAGGATTCAATACTCAACACCTGGTGTCTTTGAAAGCTTTCTGCAAGGGTGTCGCTGTGGAGTCGAGGGAGAAAAAGGAGCATCGAGTAAGCAAGCCAGATTGTGTATGGTATAAAATAGGCATCTGGCTTTATTTTTTCATCTAGATAGTCAGTTTCACACCATCTATTACCTTCTGCTCTGGGGTGCCATCTCTGTCATATATTAGTTTTCCTTATTAGGTATAGATGTGTCAAAACTGCGTACTCTCTGTTCTGGTGCATTTGTGTCTTCAAGCTCCAAAACCATGCCTGTCCTCATTAGTAGATCTTTGTAATAATCATTAATAACTGGCACAAAAAGTCTCTCCAACATTGTTTCTCAAAATTATCTTAACTTTTTGTTTGTTTGGTTTTGATCCTTTGTTCTTTCACAGTAGTTTAGAATCATGTGAATAGGAAAATTGCTTGTCTCGTTCTCCCGATTCTCATACCTCCTACTTCTTTACATTGTCTTAGTAAATTGCCTGGGACCTTCTTTTTAATATTGAAAACATTGTCAGTAATGAACACCCTCATGTTAAGACTGCATTTATAGTTTGAACATTAAGTATAATACTTAACGTAAGTTTTCAGTGAATATTAGCAGATTAAAGACATTCTATTTTTAGTTTTCTTAGTTTTTTTTTAAATTAGGCATGGATGTTGAATTGTATTGAATGTCATTTATTTATTATGATTACTATTGGAAATTTAAAAAATCCCTATTACTATAATTTTTGAAGTTTATTATAGTTTCATAATTGGGCTCACAAAAGCAAAGGTGAAACAGTGCAATGCTCACAATTTAAGAAACAACTGATCATCCACTGGTGTGGTTCTTGTTATCCTGAATAATTTTATAAAACATTGGAAAAAATTGTAAAAACTTGCATTTTTCAAAATATTCAATTGAAATAATTTAGGATGGGAAAAAATTATCATTTAAAATGGCTTAGGAAGACAATATTAACTCCATTAGTTACTTATAAGAGATTTTTAATAATTGGAGTGGGAAAAGGCTACACCTCCCAATTACATGTCTTACCACTTGTCACATGGCCATCAAGTCATCACCACAGTGAGTCACTATTTCTAATAGCACGATACCACATCACTCAGGTACGTTGAGGTGAAGAAATATTGAAGGTCACATTTTTATTTTTATCTTTTTATTATATAATCTTTATTATAATTTTTCCATTACCATTTAATCCCCTTATACTCCCCTCCCCTCAGCAATCACCACACTGTTGTCCATGTCCATGAGTCCTTCTTCCTTTTTGCTAAATCCCTCTACCCCCTAACCTCCCCCCTCCCCCACTAGCTGTCATCTGTTCTCCATCTATGGGTCTGTCTCTGTATTGCTTGTTAGTTCAGTTTGTTCGTTAGATTCCACATACGAGTGAAATCATATGGTATTTGTCTTTCTCTGACTGGCTTATTTCACTAAGCATAATGTTCTCCACCTTCATCCATACTGATGCAAAGGGTAGAATTTTCTTTTTTAAGGCTGAGTAGTATTCCATTGTGTAAATGTACCATAGTTGTTTTATCCACTCATCTACTGATGGACACTGGGCTGCTTCCATATCTTGGTGACTGCAAATAACATTGCAATGAACAAAGGGGGATGCTTATGTTCTTTTGAATTAGTGTTTTGGATTCCTTCAGATGTATTCCTAGAAGTGGGATTGCTGGGTGAAAGGCAGATCCATTTTTAACTTTTTGAGATATCTCCATACTGCTTTCCACCATGGCTGTACCAGTCTCCATTCCCACCAACAGTGCAAAAGTGTTCCCCTTTCTCCACATCCCTGCCAGCACAGGGTTGTTTGTTGATTTATTGATGGTAGCTATTCTGACAGGTGGTTTTAATTTGCAATTCCCTGATGATGAGTGACATTGAACATCTTTTCATATGCCTTTTGGCCATCTGTTGGTCCTCTTTGGGGAAGTGTCTATTCAGGTCCTCTGCTCATTTTTTAATTGGGTTGTTTTTTTGGTATTGAGTTTTGTTAAGTACTTTATAAATTTTGGATATTAATCCCTTATCAGATGTATCAGTGGATATGTTCTCCCAATTCTGTGGGTTGTCTTTTTATTTTGTTGATGATTTCCTTTCCTGTACAAAACTTTTTTAGCTTGATGAAGTCCCATTTGTTTATTTTTTTCTTTTGTTTCCCTTGCCTGGGGAGGTACTTCTGATAAAAAATTTCTATGAGCAATGTCTGAGATTTTGCTGCCTATGTTTGAATATCACATTTTTAAATGAAACGGATAATAGCTGAAATATTAGAAGGTGTCATAATAATATAAAATTTGACTTGCAATGCTGAGTCAAAAAATAGTTATCTATATATAATTGCACATTTAAATAACTCAAAATCTGCATGTTGGTAATAAAATCTATACAAAGTTCTCCCAAAAGAAATGATTTGCTAAAAGACTTGCATGCCATGTACTTAGAACTGCAGTATAGAAAGGTGTCCAATGAAAAGTCTGTCATAGTGATTGGAGGATTTTATATAAAATGCAACATTCCCTGATGTGTCTGTAGAAATCTGTGCAGAAATGATGTTTGGTCTTACAACTTTCTTTGATCCTGTTTCAGGATCTACCAGACTTGCTATTTACTTCCAAGAATTTTTTATCAAACAAGAGTGTCATTACCCATCAACATCTATGAGAGCCTTTGTAAGTTTCTATGTTAGAACTTGGGAAGATTAAAATTACTCTTCTGTCTGAAACACAATTCTAGCACTTCCAGTGTGGCCTTCATCGTATAGGTGACATAGCAAATGCCAGCAAAGCTGGAGACAGGCAGAAAAAGTTATTACCACAAGTAACATGTTTCAGCTAAGGCTTTGAGATGTTCTTGGAAAACAGCCCTTAACTCTTCTCACCTTTGGAAGTAGTCCAACATCCAGAAAGCTACAGTTGGAGAAACAAAACCACTCAGAAAAAGAGTAGACATGCTCTATTTGATACTTAGATGTCAAAGGCTATAGTTTCCAAACCAAAATTGTTGTACATAATCTGATAAATATAAATGAACTTAGAGGCCCATGCGAAAATATCTGAAGCCCAAACCAATCTAAAAAATCAAATGACTTTAAATATTCTGGTGAGAGTACATCATTGTTATAGAGTTTTAGTTCTTTCTCTTCTTGGTTCTGAACTTTTTTAATCTATTCACTATCTTTGATTTAAATGGTGAGCACTTTAGTGAAGTACCTTACTTTTAACAGCCTATAAAGTACTATGCAAACTTACGTAAGAAAATGTATACATCTATTTCTGAGGGTTAAACTGAGGGCAGTTTTGCAATATGTTCTAAGTACCCCCTCCCATCCTGTGAAATGGAAACAGTCTTGTACAGGGACATTTCCAAATAAATACCAAATGAACTTGAGAAACAAGTTAAACATAAATACTTACTGGAGAACATAAACTTAACAACACGGACACTGTGAAGACTTACATGTTCCAGAATCATGATAGTCAAAAATACCAACATGAAAAAGTAGAGCAGGACCCTGGCTGGTGTGACTCAGTGTATTGAGCACTGGCCTGCAAAGCAAAGGGTCGCTGTTTCGATTCCCATTGAGGGCACATGCTTGGGGTTCGGGCCAGGTTGCCAGTAGGGGGTGTGTGAGGCAACCACACATTGATGTTTCTCTCCCTCTCTTCTTCCCGTCCCCATTCTCTAAAAATAAATAAATAAAATATTTAAAAAATGAGAAAAAGTAGAGCAGGATACTGTCTGAAGTTGTTAGTTTTTTCACCATTGTTTTTTGTTTTTACATTTTCAAATTATTTTTAGAAATTGAATTATGAAAAGTAAGAATAAAATAAATGTTGCTTATCATATAGAAATGTTGAAATTTTATTTACATGTAATTCCTTTTTTTTTGTTTTTTAAAGAAACAAAGAATTACAAATATAATGAAAACCCATTTTAATTTCTTCTCAATACTCCACCTCCCATCCCAGTTAACACTGCTTTTCTCTTGCCTGCCTTTTTTGGCTTTTTCTACTAAGAACTGGGGCTTGGGGGTAGAATGTGGGCAAGGGCTTTCTCCAGTGGGTGAATAATGAAAGACATTCTATAAGAGTTGAGTCAGAGAAGGGATTTGTTAAGGGAAGAGGTGCAGGTGTAGAATTTGGAGGTACTGAAAAGAGAGCAAGCCTTTTCAAAAATTAAGCAGGTTTTCTTTTGCTTTCTTTTATGCTTTCCTATTTTTATATGTTATCATTTGCTAAGGCTCTAAGCCATGTGTATGCTTCTTTAAATAAATCTTGCAAGAGAAAAGCCTCGTACGTCAAAAATCACCAGGCATTGATGCCTGTCTGTGAAATATAATCACGCGCTAATCATGGAGTATAGATTTGCTTTCTTCCCCCAAGGCAAGATGCTCCCTGGCACCTGTGGAGGTGAGGCCCAGCATGAATGATCTGTTTTTGACAGTCTTTTCATACATGAAAGCTCATTGACAAGTCACCTAGGCACACAATTTAACAACCTCAATTGGCATTTGTGTTGGCTGTGGAATTGTCACCCGGAAGACTCAGAGGTACTTTTTCCACCACACCAAAGTTTGCTGCTGCCCTGAAAAGTCTAAGTGTGTTAGCTAATATAGTATCACTAACCACGTATGGGTATTTAAATAAAAATTAATGAAAATTAAAAATCTGGTTCCTCAGTCACACTAGTTACATTTCAAACACTCAGTAACCATATGTGACCAGTGGCTAGAGCCACTACATCCAATGTAGTGCATGATGTTCTACATATGGATGTCCACATTGGACAGCATGGGTGTAGAGCATTTCTACCACTGTAGAAAACTGCTGGACAGCACTGACCCAGGATGCAGTGGCTTGTGGCATCATTTTCCATGTGATTAAGAGTCTTCTGCATGCACAGTTCTTCTTGCAAATGGGTAGATCAGGGTGACAACAACTCTTCTGGGCTTTGGGGTCTCTAATATTGTAATACATAATCTTTCACTTACCTGAGATAAAAATATAAAGAACCGGCACACTAGTTGGCACAAAGTAGGTGCTCAACAAGAGTTAGCTCCCATATCTACCAGGCCCAACTAGGAGAGGGAATCCACATGGGTAATTTAATATAAAGGGTCATTAATAAGGTACAATTTTGTTAACTAATTAAATGAGAGATCATGGAGACAGCAACTCCAGGAAGGAGTTTTTATTGCTAGGATTGTGAGAACAGTGGTACAGATTGGAGTTCCTAAGTCTTAGAAATTTAGAGGAAGGCCAGTCTGGCAGGAGACAGGTGAACAGCACACCAGACAGGACTGGAATGAGGGGAGCAAGAGGGCAAGGACTGAGGAACATGGAAGAAGGCTAAAGGCTGACTTGGCTAAAATAACCAAAAGGCTTTTTAAACTATGGATGCAAAATATTTAATTTCGAATGTTTACAGTTCTAGATGTAAATCTCCATGACATTGGTAAGTTCACTGCCAATATTGTTTGTGTATGGGAGTGGTTTATTTGTATTGGTGAAAATGTAAGAATCTGTTTTGATATGTGGATCAATAACAAGGACATTTTTGGTCCCCTCAATCCTTGACTTGTATTTAATCTGGGGGTATATTTTGGTGAGAGATGGGGCATGAGCTAGGAAATACGGAAAAATAGGGTGGTGGGACACCCTAGGTGGTCTCTTTATAAGACGGAACTAGGAGCCCTCTGAGAGGAGGTCAACCCAAGGACAGGAGTCAAGCTAACCTAAATAATAGCCTTTCATTGTCAGGGCCAAGTGGTGTGTGTGTGTGTGTGTGTGTGTTTGGGATAGAGTATTATTTAATAAAAATAATGTAGCTATAATTTACTAAGTACCTGATACTGTATTGAACCTTCACCACAATTTTTATATATGTATATAAATATATACCCACATATATAATGTATAAATTAATATACATCTCTCCAAGGTTATCCAGTTAGGACTAGGATTTGAACTGACCCAGGTACGTATGATCCCAAAGGGACATTTCTGTTACAGCACCTGCATGATGACGTCTGTCTCTGGGATCCATGATTGTGGGTGGCAGCCAGACTAGTAAGTGATATGTTCTAGATGATAACACGGCCCCATCTTAAATCCCAGTTTGTGTGGCCTCTCGCATTTCATTAACCTGACAAACCCTTTCTCCTACCCATTGCAGAACAAGATCTTGTTTAAAAAAGAATAATAACATCAACTGGTCTGCTTAAAAATAGCAACAATAACCAAAAATGAATAAAGAAGTTTTTTTCCATGGTTTGCTGACTGCTGTAGGAGAGGCTTGGTCCTCATCACCTCCCAGGCATTTTCTGCTGTGGGTTTGAAACCTTTACTATGTTCTTGGAACAGTTCTGCCCTCCTGCCTGGAGGTGTTTCCTCTTCCAGAGAACCATATGGTGGCTGTTTGGCTGGCTTGCTGCTGTCCGTCCTCTGCACATGGCCATGAAGGTGGTGCTCTTGCAAAGGGACAGTGAGGAGACCTTTTTTGCTTCTCTTCCCAGCTCGTTAGCATTTAGTTATATTATATGCTATATTATACACATGGTATGTATAGTTTTGGCTATACTATGTATAAATATTTATATTTATACTACATATAGTGAGAGGATGTGGGTTTAGTTATTTAAGAAGATTTTTATAAATAAGGACTGTATTTATACCTCAAATAAATAAAACGCCTCTCCTCTCCCAATTCTATGATTCTGCATGGGAAAAACAGTTCTGAAATGAAGAGAGAAAACCAGTGAAGCATGTTCTTAACTAGGTATTGAGTTTGGAGGCTCATAGTTATCTCTCTTATTCAGCAGACATTGATTAGATACCTGCTATAATAAATTACTTATTAAATTTCTACTATGCAGCAGGCACTCAAAACAACTCTTTAAAGAAGATAACATTATTCCTATTTTACAGGTTAAGAAACTAAGGCTCAAATAATTTACATATTTACTTAATGTAGTGCAGTTAGCAAGAAGCAGGGACCAGATTTGAACTGCTATATGGATGACTCCAAATATGATGTTCTCTCTACTCTGCCCGGCAGCCTTTCTTCTGCCAGGCACTGAGTGAGGTGGGTCACAAAGATGAATCCTCAAAGGACACACAGCCTGGTGGGGAGGTAGAACATGGAAACCTACAGTGATACATTTTCCTCTTTATTGGTCTAGTGTTTTTTTCTGCTTAGTACTTCAGAAGGACAGCTGGAAAAGACCCGCCATGTGCCTTCGATGCCATTCCCTCTCAGAAGGGATGACCCATGCAAACTAGCAGAAGTGGTATGTTGGAAATATTGGACCAAATGGGATAAACCTCTTTTCACTCTCATTCCTCAAGTTTTGTTTTTAAATGTGATCTTACCCCCTGGCAGTTTGCCAACTGCAATCTGTACACTAGAGGAGAAGCAATTGAGTGTTTCAAAAAACAAATGCATAGACCCACTCAGGAGGGTGTATGAGAGCAGGGGCTGTTTCCTTTTGGCCGGTGGGTGATCAAGGGGAAGCTGGAGACATGCGCAAGATCAGCTCTAAGGCTGGGGGTAGACAAGCAAAAGCAAGCCATTCCAGGCACACAGCAGGTGACTCTAATCCGGAGTCAGAGTTCTACAAGCCAGGCCTCATTCCATTAAAACTATGGAATACCCTGTTAATACCCTGTTCACCTGAGTGGTTGGGAGCCAGCCCTGCCCTGATGATTTCACTTGAGAGGAGTTACTCTGAATTAAGGAAAAGCTCAGGAGGACTGACACTGCCTGTTTTTGGACATGGCTTCTCTTGGGGACACTTCTAATATTGATTTGTCAAGACATGCTGTGGGATTCTGTATATAACGTATACCCACAATTATATATCTATGTGTGTGTGTATATATGTGTATACACACACAATTAAAACTTTTTAAGTTAATTTTTAAAGTTAGGTGTGCATTGGTGGTGTTCTGGGCACTGCACTAAGCTTATTGCTTACATAATTTCAACGACGCTCCACAAGGTTTCTATGAGGGTGTTATTACCACTGTCCTCATTTTCACAGATGCAGAAATTGAACTTTTGGTAACTAACTTGCCACAACACCCTCAGTTGTAAGTGGTTAAGTCAGAACCACTTTATCTACATTCATAGCTCATGTTCACATTATAAATTATCAGGATTCTGTAAGTAACAATTAAGCCACTCACTAGATTGCAAAATATTAATGTTTGTATCTTCTGAAGCATCTTGCCAAATATTGGCACCTAGTAGGAACTCAGCAAGTTTTATTTTGTAATTCATAAATATAAATAAAAATAGATAAGTTATTGCTACCATTGCCATTATTAATGTTTACTTATTAATAATAAAATAGGAAAAGTCATATTCCCTAGCAACTATGATAAATTATATCTCATGATTTATAGTCCTAGAGGATATTGATTAACTATGTCACATTATTTTCCTGAAGATGAAGAAGAAAGAGCAGTGAGAATCTACATGGATGATAATAGAAGCATAACACTCTAAGAAGTTGTTATTGGATTTGCAACAAAACTGTCCCAATAAATCTTAATGTTTTAAAACTTGGTCAGTAAGAATTAATTAAAACAATGAACCCTCTGCTCACTTGGCATAAATGACAATTTTGCAGTTTAATGTCTTACTACATTTTATAGAATACATATTAGTAGCACGGGAGGCTTACTTGTTTTTCTGCCTGGAGTTAGTTGTGAGTGGTGAAACCCGTTGCCTGGATCCAATCTATGTATTCCCAAAGGAGCTGGCAGTGAAGGGGCAGACTGGCGTGACTTCCCTCTGTCGGGTAGTAGCAGAAATGTGCTTGGAATGAGAGAATAAGCCCACCACCACCTGAGGACTCCTGAGTCCACATGTGCACTATATATATGTGTATACCTGGGTGTTAGTTACCGTCTCATGAAAAACAGGAGTAGCCAGTATTTCTCATGGATACAGACAATAGAATGGTATTGCCAGAGGGAATGGGGGTGGGGGGAGGTGGGAGAGGGTAAGTGGGGATAAATGGTGATGGAAGGAGACTTAACCTGGGGTAGTAAACATGTGGTTCAATATACGGATGATGTATTGTAGAATTGTGTACCTGAAAACTGTATAATTTTATTAACCAATGTCACTTCAGTAAATTTATTTAAAAATAAATGTAGATATTTTGGATAACAGGAATTAAAATCAAGGAGATATGACATGCAAAATTCAATTTGGGAATTGAGGGGCGCCTGTAAAACAGGCAGTCATCGTTCATAGGTGACTAAGACTGAGATGGCCCATATGTGGTTAGACAAGAATCAAAGTTGCAAGAGCAGCCCTGGCTGGTGTGGTTCAGTGGATTGCGTGCCAGCCTGCAACCCAAAAGGTCACCAGTTTGATTCCCAATCAATGCACATACCTGAGTTACAGGCCAGGTCCGCAACTGGGACCTGCGAGAGGCAATCACACATTGATGTTTTTCTCCCTCTCTTTCTCCCTCCCTTCCCTTCTCTCTAAAAATAAAAATAAATAATTTTTTTAAAAATGTCACAACAGTAGGCACTCCAAAAGAAGCTGATTCTCACATGGGTGACTGTATGGTAGGTTCCAGAGCAAGTAGCAGAAGAGATTTACTTATTTAGCAACAGCTACTTTTCCTCCTAAGCTTTGATCGATAGTCCAAGTAGTTTTGGATAAATTGATAGAGCTGCTCTAACAGGTTTTATTATTTGTGAAAAAAATAAATTAAAAAAGTGGAAAGAATTCTTCAATAGGTACAGTTTTGAACCTATTTGCTTAAATCACTTTATGTTCACTTTGGAATAATGCTGCTACTTATTTTATCTCCCCTTTTGGCTGTAAGAATAAAACTTCACTATCTTCCTAGGTAAGTACTCTCTCTCCTTGCCCCCACATCAGCACTGGTATCAAATCCCCCCCCCCCAAACAAGCAATTACACTAATGCATCATAACTGCTTCTGAGAGGCAGCCAGTTGGCATCCAGTACCAGCTTTTGAAAAGCCAATCAGCAAGAGTCGCACTCCAGTGACCAGGCTTCTGAGCTTACAGGCCAGCAAACCTCTAACCAGCCTCTTCTGGAAGTCCACACTTCTGGTCTCCACACTTCCCAACACCCTACATCAACACCTTTGATAACCTGTGCCCCTTCCTTCCCTAGCAAGCCACAGATTTGGCGTCTTATTTAGATGCTATAGTTGGGGTCTGCTCCTTCCTCCAATTGCTTATGGCAAGTGACTTTACTAATAAGGGGTTGCAGGAAAGAGAGACAGCCCTTTCTTTTTATTCATCAAATTCGGTACTGGCATAAAACTTGCCTCAACATTAAACTAACCGCAGTGTGCCTATTAATTGACTATGTACTAGTCTGTATTCTCTATTTCAAAAAATGTGATGCATGTACTACTGATGGTCAGGGGGATCATTTTGCAGGTTCACAGGTAAACTTACATTTTTTCAGTATGTATATACAATCTTCAATATGGATTTGAAAAATGTAAAACTAACATCTAAAGTCAGTGATTACAGAAATATTATTGCTTACATCTAAGCTAATATAAGATGTAAACTTAAAAACTGAATCAGTTTAAACTACTGAATAAATAATAAAGATAGTTGATACAGTAAAAATAATCATGTGAGTATGCACATGTTTAAAGTTTGGGAAATATGGCATCATGTATTATAAGCTTTTTGAGGGAAGAGACTAGCCCCACCACTTTTGCCTGATACAGTGTCAAATCATAGAATATGCTTAGTGAATATTTGTCAGCTTAATGGGTAGAATTTCAGATAAACCTCAGGGTAATCAAGAATAATCACATCAGGAACAACTGTAATATCCGAAAGTGATGGCCACAGAAGGTAAGGATAAAGGTATAGCTCAGTATGATACCCTTCAAGAAGACTTTCTTGGGTGTTTATGCCTAGAATAAACTTCTCATTCAGACTTCTCTGAAAATCCACAGCATTTATCTTCATTACTCATTTGACATTTAAACATATTCTCTTTTATATTAGCAGAAAGAACTTACAATTGTTTGGCATTTCAGTTCACAAAACAATTTCACATATATTATTGATTAGATTGCTTTAGCAACTCAAAAGGATAGGCAGGGTATGCCTTCCTATTCTATGAGAAAATGAGGGCTCATGGAGGTTAAATGACTTGCTCACCTTGAACAAATATTTATTAAGCACTTAGCCTATACAAGGCTCAAGTAGCTGGACATTCCATAGGAAGCATATTGGGCTTTTGGTCGTTCACTTTGCAGAGGATGCTTCAGTGTTGGGTATATCTAAATCCTGGATTTGCTTTCTTTTATAATTTCACTGATAATATGTCAGAAGTAGAATTAAAATCTTTAACTCCATAGAAATACTTCAGATGTAGGGAAATGCTCTGTCTTTTGGGAAAACAGTTTAAATAATAGCAGAACCAATACCTTAAGGCTTTATATAAGATAATACTTTTTGAAAATTCCTGTTTTGTTTGGGTTTTATCTTGGGAGTTGTTGAACTTTATTAGATACTTTGTCAAATATCATTTGTATATCCATACTGGTTATTTCTTCAATTTGTTGATACAGTGAATTCTACTGATAGATTTAACATTTTTAGTCATTGCATCTTACACTACTATCTGCATTCTGTTTGATTATACCTTGATTATAATTTGTATTTTCATATTTGTTAGTGAGATTGATCTATGAATCTGTTGTCATACTATTTGTGATTAGTATATGACACTTAAAATTATAGTGTCATATTTAATGAATTGAGGAGCCAACCATCTTTATCTAAGAGCCATAAAGTAGTAGGGAGGCTCTTAAGGACGGGGGACCTTGTTTTATTTAATGTTGCATCCTAGAGCCTGCAACTGTGCTATGTATCAAGCACTTCATAAATGCTTGTATCAGGCATGAAGGAAGGAAGAAAGAAGGAAGAAGGAAAGGAGGGAGAGTATGAGAGTCTGCTTTTTAAACATTTGGTGAAAATCAGCTATGAAGGTAGTGGCTGGTATTTTTGATAGAAAATATTAA
Organism: Anoura caudifer; assembly: GCA_004027475.1. Lineage (NCBI taxonomy): Eukaryota > Metazoa > Chordata > Mammalia > Chiroptera > Phyllostomidae > Anoura > Anoura caudifer. Next base: position 18,623 of record PVKU01006114.1, read on the forward strand.
CACTCTTTCAACCTCTCCTGTATTACCCAATCTGCTCAAGTTTTCTGATACTTCTTTATTTAACTGCCTTATTAGTCTTACATATTTGCTCTAGGTATTTAAATTGCAGCAAATATTCTTTTTATTCTTTACTTTTGTTGAATTATATTTTATTGATTATGCTACTATAGTTATCCAAATTTTTCCCCTTCAGCCCCCTTCACCAAGCACCCACCAGTCCCTCAGGTAATCCCTGCACCATTGTTCACATTCATGGGTCATGCATAGGTTCTTTTGCTACTCCATTTCCTATACAGTCCTTTACACCCCTGTGGCCATTTTATAACTACCTATTTGTACTTCTCAATCCTCTCACCTCGTCACCCATTCCCCAGTACCTTCCTCCCATTAGGCAACCATCAAAATGCTCTCTGTGTCCATGATTCTATTTATTCTTCTTATTTGCTTAGCTTGTTCTTTCAGAGTCAATTTTTGATAGATATATATTTATTGCCATTTTATTGTTCACATTTTTTATCTTCTTTTTCTTAATAAGTCCCTTTAAACATTTCATATAATCATGGTCACTGATGATGAACTCCTTCAATTTTTTCTTGTCTGGGTAGCTCTTTATTTTCCTCTTTATTTTTTAATCTTTAGCATTTTAATTATGATGTGTCTTATAGTGAGCCTCTTTGCATTTATTTGTTTGGGACTCTCTGTGCTTCCCAGACTTGCATGTCTATTTTTTTTTTTTACCAAATTAGGGAAGTTTTCTTTCATTATTTTTTCAAATAGATTTCCAATTTCTTGCTCTTTCTCTTCTCCTTCTGTCACTCCTATGATGCAAATGTTGGATTGCTTGAAGTTGATCCCAGAGGCTGCTTATAGTACCCTCACTTTTTTTTTTTATTCTTTTTTCTTCTTGTTCTGATTGGTTGTTTTTTGCTTCCTCATGCTCCAAATCATTGATTTGATTCTCAGCTTCATCCACTCTACTGTTGTTTCCCTTCAAATTGTTCTTTATTTCAATTAGTGTATCCTTTGTTTCAAACTGCACCTTTTTTAAGCTGTTGACATCCTCACTAAGTTCCTTGAGCACCCTTATAACCACTGTTTTGAACTCTGCATCTGATAGATTGCTTATCTCCATTTTGTTTAGTTCTTTTTCTGGAATCTGATTTGTTCTTCCATTTGGGCCTTGTTTCTTTGTCACTTCATTTTGGCAGCCTCTCTGTGTTTGCTTCTATGTATTAAGTAGAGCTGCTATGACTCCCTGTCTTGGTAGCAGGGCCTAATGTATTAGGTATCCTGGACAGTCCAGTAGCACAGCCTCCCCTGTCACCCAATCCAGGTTTTGAGGTGTGCCCTTCATGTGGGCTGAGTACAATCTCCTCTTGTAGTTGAGTCTTGATTGCTGTTGTCAGGTTAATGAGAGGGGTTTACCCAGGCCAGTCAGCTGCAAGGACTGGCTGTGACCACTGACCACCAACCTCCACTCTCTATGGAGAATCAGCTGTGCAGGGGCAGGGTAATGGTGCTCCAACCTGATCTGTAGCTGTGCACTAGGTGTGCGAGCCCTGGGATTTCCTGGGTGTTGCAGACCAAGGTCAGCCCCCACCTCTGTTTTGCCCAGGGTGGCCCTTCCTGAGCTATGAAGCAATCTGCAGATGGCTGCTACTTGTATTGGGCTTGGAGATTACCAGGTGAAGCCAAGCTGTGAATCTAGGCTGGTTGCTGCTAGTGCCAGGCCTGCAGCCACTAGAAAGAGGTACTGGCTCACTGATTCTGGTTGTTGCTTGTCTGAGAGGATTTAGGAAGTTGCAAAGCATGAGCCAAGACCAGTAATTCATATGGAAAAGCAGCTTCTGTAGGCCCGTGAGTTGGGTGGGTCGGAGCTACAGGGGAACTCCAAGGTGGAACAACAGTATTTCCCAGGTTAATGGAGTCTCAGAAATGGTACCAGCCTGCCAGCTCTGTGGCTCTGTGGGGGAAGGTTCAGAAAAAGGATAATGGCCTCTGCCCACCTTTCTTTCCCCCAGTGCTTGCCTTGATACCAGACACTTCAGTTTTTTCCCCTGTATGCCACTGATGCTTTTCAAGCTGCTACCGCAGTGCTGGAATTCAGAGGGAGTGAGTCTGGATAAGTCTGTGTGTGACTTCTTTAAGAGGAACTGCTTGGGATTCCAGAAGTTTCTTCCACTGACTCAATTCCCAGTGGTTTTTGCACCTAGAAATTTTGGGAACTTATCTTCCTGGCACTGGAACACTGGGCTGGGGAGCCTGGTGTGGGGCTGTGACTCCTCTCTCCTGAGATATCACTCCTGAATTATTATACAGCACACATGGATTTGGGACCAGCCCATTCCACGTCTCCGCCCCTCCTACCAGTCTGGATGGAAGTGGTTTCTTTAATTCCATTGTTGTCAGGCTTCCATTCAACTAAATTTCTGCTGGTTCTGAGTGATGGTTGTCTATATTTTAGGTGTAATTTTGATGTGGATTTGCTTGGAGGTGAGCCATGTTTACCTATGAAGTCACTGCGACCTGAAGTCCCTCTTATATTCTTTAAATGTATTCTGTTTCTAGCTGTGGTAATGTCTCCTTTCTCATCCACAACTTTGTAGATTTTTGCCCTTTCTCTCTCTTTTCCTCACTCTCTTTAATTTGGAACATAAGATGTTTATTTCTTTTAGTCTTGTCAAAGAACTTGCTTTTGTGTTTATGTCTTCTACTATTTTCATTTTGTCTTGTTTTCTAGTCCATTACTTTCAGATTGCATTAAATTAATTCTTTTCCTACTCTGTTCTGGTAAGTTTTATTGTTTCACATTTTAAAAGATGGATGTTAACTTTCCCTAATTTTATTCTTTCTTTTAAAATATAAAGGCATTTATGGTTATAGCTTCTGCCATAAACATTGCTTTTGCTGTTTCCTATATGCTTTAGTGTAAAAATGTTTTTTCACTTTCATTGTTTCTGGATAGAATGTAATCATAGTTTGATTTTTGTTTTACGCCAAAGGTTACATAAGAAAGTGATTCATGATTTCAAAGAGGATAAAATTTTACCATTAAACACTTTTCCTTATTTTATTAAGTTATTTTCAGAGTGTGGTCTTTATGATCAAAATTTTTTATTGAAGTCATGTTTATATCCAAATACATTATTGATTTTTTCTACAAATTTCTATTGATGTAACAAAATATTCTTTATTCCTGAAAGATAAGATTCACCATGCCTATTAAAGTTGATTGAATATATTATTAAATTTTCTATGTCCTTGTTAATATTGTATATATGATATCAGGCCAACTTTGAAAAAGTGTAAATTGAAATATGCCACCATTATTTATTTTTGTAGTTAGTTTTTCTTTTGTAACTAATAGTTTTTGCTTTATTTCTTTATTTTTTGTTTTTTGATATCTACAGTTATCTGATTTGGTGTCACTGACCACTTTTTTTTCTGCTTTATAAATTATACCTTTTAATAATATGTAATATCTCTTTATTTCTCTTTAGGGATTTTAATTTTAAAGCTAGTCTTTAGTCTGATATTGTCCCCCTTGCTTTTTTTTTTAAAGGCTTTTTTTATATTATTAGACTTTGTCTACTCCTTTATTTTCAAGCTTTATCACTTCATTTTTAAATCTGTCTGGTAAATAGTAGAAAATCATGATATTTAACTACAGTCTAATATTCTCTGATCTGTTAGTCTTTTGTATTTTGACTCATGACATACTTGATTTTATTCTATGCTCCACACTTCACTATTTATTTTAATTTATTTCTTTGTCTTTATGTTTGTTTATATGATTAAGTTGTTAACTGTATCAATTGCTTATTTCCCTTATTGCATAAATAATTGTATTATAATTTTATCTTTCATTAATGATTAACTTCCTTTTCCTTATTATATGTGTATTTGTTTAGTAGTATATCAGAACAAGATCATAATTCTTCCCCTATTAAGGGTCTTTATTCCTCTACTTCTCTTCCTCTCCTAATAAGATGAGACATCTAGAATATTTTCATTTGGGCAGTGCCATACCCCATCTGCACACCATATGAGTCTTCTTCAATGCTTTTAGTTTACTCTTCATTCTCCCATTCAAACTTACTTTCCAGTAATGTAGTACTTTTAGTTTCGTACAATTATTAAAAGCTTCTTGCAGTATACCTCTTTTATTTTAAGAATTCTTGTTTATCTGTTAATGTACAAATTCTCAGGTAATGCATCATCATTTAATTATAGTTAATTATAAATCTATTACCAAATTACTTGCTCAGCAGCTTCACCTTTTCTTCCATTTCAACTATTACAAGGTTCAGTTTATTTTCTTCTGGTTTGAGTTCTTTCTTAAGTGTTTCCTCAGATAGGGTATGTGTATGAAATAATCTATGCAAATTAGCATTCTTACCTACTGTCAGGGAATAATATCTTGTCATGTATCTAGTCCTGTATTCTAAACTGCCTATAGGTATTATTCCAGTATCTTGTAGCTTTGGAAGTGCACAAATTCATTACCAACCTAATTATTTTTCCTTGTAAATTAACTTGTTTCTCTTTGGATGCATTAAGTATTTATTTTTCTTCATTGTTGGAGTTCAGTGATTTGATAAGGACATGCCGAGGTACTCTCTTGTCAGGCTCATCTGGAATTTGATGAGCTATTTATAGCAGCTGACCCAGATCTTGTTCAGCTCAGGAAAATTTCCTTCCATCATTTGTTTAATTATTATCTCTTCCATCTATATCTTTCTTCTTTATTTTGGAACATATATTTTTCTCATAGATCTATTTCCAACATGGGGATATTTATCCTCATATTTCTATATAGCTTTTCCTTTTTTTCTCTATGATTTAACATATTCTTTCACTTTCACTTGATCCTCCAAGGCACCACTTGAGTATTGGTAGAGCTAAGTCTCTCTTTTACTTCATCTATTCAATTTTTAAATTTAAAAAATCATCTGGTTTTTTAAATGCCAGGAACTGTGCTGAATGCCACATTTGGATCTCTTTACATGTCCCTCCTCCATTCCTTTTAAATTCAATTTAAAAAAGAAGCTGTTCTGTTTCTTTAATAGTCTACTGTGCTTTTTCTTTTTATTCCGCTCTCTGACTTATATACCCATTTAACAGGCTGTCCTTTTTCTTTGCTCATTCGGACATCGTACGTGGGAGCTCTGCTGACAGTGCTGGAAAGTGGCCAGTCTCTGCCCCACGGTCAATTGTAGGAGCAGCAGACTGTCTGTCTTTTCTCTCTCAGTGCTCGAAGGCAGAGAGAGCTCTGTGACCTCACTGTGTTTTCCAAATCTCAGAGATGAGAAAAGCCAACTGTTTACCTCCCCTTCAGATTCCTAGGATCAAGTGGACCCTGAAGTCAGAAGAACTGAATTGACTTTCTCTTCAGGAAGGACTTCTTTCAGTTCTGGCCTTGGGCTTTTGTACTCGTAGAGTACGGACCCAAAGGGGACAAGGTAGGTAAACAGGTACTGGCTCACCCCTTCTGGCCCATAAGTGGCTGAGTGGGAGTCAGAGCCCTGAATGGAAGGATGTGGGATGCCTCAAGCCACCCACAGTTCTTTAGTTTTCTTTTTTTAGGACAGTATTTTTTAAAGACCCTCAGTGTAAATGTATTATGAGTCCTACCCTTGCCATGAAGTATTAGTGGAAGTTTGGTCTACTCACTTCTTCTCACTGGGCCTTCAAGTGCCCATCACTGAAAGGACGAGGCCCCTTCCCTGGGTCCAACATGCCCTCCCCCTTCCAGCTCGCTGGTTGGCTCTGTTGTGTAACTGCCATATATTCAAGTGAGAATTACCATTCCCTTTATCAACTCTGAGCAAGAAAATTATTTTGGAGTAAAACTTGGCAAAACAAGATTTGGAGCTGCCAACAAATTATTCTGCAAGATTTCATAACATTAAGTTTTCACGTTCACTCTCAAAGTCAAGCCAACTTTGCTTGAAGGAACACCATTGTTTGAGTTGAAAAAAATAAAACCTAAATTGTGGTTATACATCTGGCATTTCTAATATAAGTATGAAAGCAATAGATTTGCCTGGGTTTTTTTTTTTTTTTTTTTTTTGCTAAATCACATGGACTGCAAAAGTATATACACATATGGAATTTCTTTTCACATTCAAAAGTTAAACTCAAATTGTAACTGCAAAGATTTGTTCCTTAGAAGTATGAGGGGGAAATGCCTGAGAATTTTTATGGTGCAGTGATAGCTTTTCCCTTTGTTTTGCATTGCTCCTTTTAGGTGATGTTGAACCACAGACACTTGTTAAAGAAACCACAAATCTAAGTACCAGGTGTGCCCTCTTAATGTCTCGTATGGAGCATTTCAGTAGTCTCTTTGACCTCCCTATGAAGTGTCCTTTCTGTTGCCTTCCTAGTCCTTTAGTTCCAAGGCATAACAACCTTTCAGTTTCTAGCACTGACTCTTTTGGTTCCAACAGCAATGGGTATGGGGTTAGGGGTTTGGAAATTTAAAATTAAAGCCCATGACCTCAAATACATGATTATAGATGAGTCAGTCAATTATACGGCCACTTTGGAGCCCCTTGTACTTATTATGGTCATGCACATACTCTGTTACTGCCCTCTTTTAGATTATAAGCTTAAGTATGACATCTGTGTGCCTGTCGTCTCTGATCCTAAAGGAATAGGACCAGTCCCTTATACAACAGATGCTCATTAGCTTGCATCATACTTATTTGAATTATTATATATTTTCTATATACTCACTTATCCTTATTTATATATCTGAGCACACATGAACTAAGGTTAAATTCCCCCCAAATGATTTATAGTTAATTAGACTAATTTCCATGATGCCCGATCAGAAGGGTGAATGATAGAATTGAAATATCATGGTAAATAGAAACGGCTCTTCCACAAATGTAGTTTTAAAATGCTTAGTATCACTTCCATTATCCCTTCATTACTGAGTATTCTCAAACATTAACTTTTCTCTAGTGAACAGCTGAAAACTATACAACAAGTTGAAGAATCAAGCCAAAGTGTGTGATAACTTCCTTTGACCTGGAATGGACAAAGCGTTTCTTGATTTGAAAGTTTGAGGGTGTTTTGTTTGTTTGTTCATCTTGACTTCCTGATGGCCTAGACTGTAGTTTAAGTGATGGATGGATTGGAATCAATTGTATGCACTCTAACTATCCCCACTATTGCTTCTATGCAATTGCGCTAGAGTGGCAAATGAAGGATTAGAGGGTAACTCTCTGGAGGCAGAGAAAAGGCACATCAATCTGTTGCTGCTGCAGGAAAATATGGATGATGTAATGCCTGGGTAGCCAAAGATCACAGCACATTGTTCTTCTAGAGTGAAGGGTCATCTTGAGGAAAAATAACAACAACAACAACTATTTTGTTTTCATCTGTAGCTGCCAAAGAGCTCTCAGTCCTTTCCCCAACTACATACACACACAGCAAAATATGAGATCTTAAGAATTATAATAAGCTGTTGATTTCAGATGGCTGTAAAATAGCAGCATGTACCACTTTGTCACAAGCAGCAGAGAATACTTTTGGCAAGAAAGGCTCTTGAACTTAATTCTAGGGGGTTGACATCTTGTGAAATACCCTCCCTCTTTCATTTCTGCTGTTGGCTGTTGCAGAAGAGAAGTGACAATTTCTTCCTGTTTTTTGCCCAGTGCAACTCACAGCAATTATGGAGAGTTCGGTGGGTCTGCTACTAGCAGGAATGTTAGCCAAATTAGTGAGTGAGAATTCTGGAACAGGAATTTTCCAGGGATTTTCAGAAGTAGTAGTTGGATTTGTTTGTTTTATTTTCATTGCCATTCCTCTTGAGGAAAGAAAGAAAACAGCAGCCCCTGGAAAAGATTGGGAGGTGGAAGCTCCCCTCTCTTCTCTCTGCCTCTCTGCTGACTTTGGAGCATTTGAGATCAGAGCTGAGGCTGTGAAGGAGGTGGGAGAGCACTTCTGGTGCCTCAGTGATGGTGGAAGAAAAGCAGAGGACATTTAACTATTTTTTAAAATTTATTGTGTTTGGTTTTGTAGGCATATCTGTGTACTTGGCCTTAGGTTCAGCTTTCATATATCATCTTCACATATAGTATTTTAAGGATATTTTCTAAATGCCAAGGCTGTAAAAACCAGTTAAAAGCATGAGCACTGGAGGCAGAGGACCTGGATTCAAATTCCAACTACCATTTAGCCAATTTCAGTTTTCACTCTGCCTGCCACTTATTAACTGAGTTACTTCAGGCAAGTTGCTTATAATTCTTAAGTACTAATTTTCTCATCTGTAAAATGGAGATAACAATAGTACCTAATAGTAGGGTTGTGGTAAGAATTTCATTAAATTATGCATGTGCACTTACAGAGCTTTCAGAACTGAGGCTTATGTACAATAAATGCTCAGTAAACATTAACATTTTAAACCTTATTCTATGAACTTAACTATGCATGCATGCCTGGGGAGAAAATTTGCCATCTACTCTAGTATTTATTTTGAGTGACACTTGGTGGTTGCTATGCCAAGTGAAGTATAGTCTCTCTCCTCCATGCCCCAAAGCACATGCATGCACAGGCACACATGCACACACTCTTCAGAAATTTGAACCTTTATAGCACAGGTGCAGAAGTATAGATTATACTTGTAAGTAATAGGCTATGATGGTGATTTCAGTTATTGAACCTAAGGCAAATCAAACTGTTCCCTAAAACTCTAATCTAGAGTAATGCACATTGCCTTAGCTGACCTCCCTCACCAAGCATTTGTACATGAAGAAGTCAAACAATACTGTTCTCATCGTCTGTCAAATTTTGGCAGCTGGCTGCCAAAACAAATGCTAATTAATAGTGCCCTTTGAACCTCCTCATTGTGATTGTAGAAAACCCAATAAATGATAATTTACTGATGTTTATAAAAGGAAGAATCAAAGAAAGACTTCATGACTTCTGTTTGCTCAGATGCTCTGACAAACCATTTAAGTTAGGTTTTAATCACTACTGGTGACACTTCCGCTCAAGCTAGAATGAAGTGTGTCAGCACATATGTGAAAGCCCAGGAGGAAAGAACCTTCAGACAACCCTGGAGCTTTGCTCAAGCCTTCCCAGGATGTCACACAACCCTCATAGACCACTGGGAATAGTTTCAGATTTTCACAGATGTGACTGCTTCTGAATAGTGACCTCCCGTGTAGTTTATTAATCAATTCTAACCAATTATCCATGTCTGATATTATTTCCCAAAGGGGAATTTTCTTATTAAAATCAGAAGTGTCTAAACAAGAGAGGGAAGACACCGTAGCATGGAGAGGGAACAGAGGATTAGAGGAGTGAGAGAACAAGAAGAAACCGTCTTGCAGTGGCTTATAACTGGCTTCTCATGGATGTTTCAGTAAGCACAGTCTGTGCTTAATTTTTACAGTTTCTGTTCATTTCTTGCTAATACAGGTGTCAGCAGATGGTCATTGAAGCCTACTTCATACTGGTATGTGACCCCTGCTCCTTTGTTAGTATCTGATATCTGATGACAATGACACTGAGCACAAAATAATTTTTTCACCCAAAATAATGTCAGCCTCTTCTACAACTGTGGTTACAACAGATCAACTAGTTGCTGTGGGCATGTGGCAAAAATACAGCATTTGAGTTTTAATATTTGTTTATAACCTGCTTTAAGGAAGAGACAGCAGAGCTATGGACAAATGTGAAAGTGTGAGCTCTGAAAAAATATCTACAGTTCATAGCAGACTCAAGATTGCTCAATGACATGCTTTGTGGTAATAAACTCCTCAAGGCCAACTTAGCACATGTATATACAGATTTTAATCCACACATACAATTATAATACTGGCAAGTCAAGTAGGTAGGTGAGGAGATTTGCCACACAGGTATTCCTTCAAGCACAGACTGGTTGCCCTGTGGTCAGTCAACGGTCCCCAGCTATCAGCTCCATCAGAGTGCACCTCAGCTGCAAAGGTGCCCCCTACTTAATCAAAGCCCATACAGGTGACTGAGTGTATCTGTCTGTGTGTTGGGGGGTTGAGGAGTATAAAGATCCAGCCATTTAGGTCCCAAGTGCATAGGGACATCTCTGACAAGCAATATTTTCTCCGGACCTTTCCCTAGCCTCCGCTGGCTGAGGTTGGCTATGGCCTATTGAAACCTGCATGGTACTGTTGCATTTCTCTCTGCACAACTGTGCTTCCTCCTCTTAATTTTTATAGGTGTTGATCCCTAATAAACAACCCATACCTCAAACTCCCTCTCAGCATCTGCTTCTGGAGATCTCATTCTGCAACTAGACATTGTTGTCTAATAATTTCTCATTAGAACATTGGTTGACATTTTATTCTTTCCAGAATCTAAGGAACCCCCGGGAATGTAAGGTACATAGCTTGAAACCACCACACTAACATCAGCAGTAGAATTATCATGGATTCCCCAACTGTTCCGTTGGTATTCAATGTTAACCTAGGGCACGCTGAGTCTGTACAGGATTAAGTGAGGGCTAGGAGATTCATCTGTCAACTTATTGAGGACTTTGGCTAGTATATGGAACTGGAAACAGACATACTATATAAACAATATAATTCCTAACTTCAAGAGGAGCACAGTCTAATAGAAGGTAAGAGACTAAATAAAACAAATTATTCTTGGCAAAAAAGTAAAAAGAGTATAGGATTGGAGGAAATAGAGTAGACAGAATAAGAACAGGAAGACACAGTGGAGAACAGATGTCAGAGGAAATAGAATTAACATCAACTTTACACCCAAAGAACCAGAAAATTCTTCAGGGCAGAATTTTTTCCTCAATCTTTTTATTAGCGTTTGAAACTATGTTACATTTCTTTAAAAAGTCATTAATGTTGTATACAAAAATGGGTAAAATAGGAAAAAAATCAGGAATATAGGAGGGAGGGAAACTTCTTCAGTCTCCTTTTAAGTGTTTGTAGGTGACTTTCCATTTAATTCAGAACAGAATCAGTTTCTTACATCTCCTCAGTTACTTTTTTTTTAGGTTTTTCTCACGTTTTTTCGCCTTACTCAGCATGGACTCTATATTTGCACTAAACGTATAAGCATTGCTTCTGTCAGGACAATCAGCTGTTTGTGCTTCCTCTCTCTGGCCCAGGCAGATGGGAGCAGAGCAGCCACACCAGCGCGGCCAGAGACCTGGGTGAAATCTCGGTGACTGCTGGGGCCCTTACATTACACCAAAGTCAATGCTGGCCAGTGCCGTATAATAATGAACACAAATTAAGTGCAGACATGAGGCCATATCAGAGGAAAAGAATCAGCAAAACTAGGGCATGTTTAGGAAAGTAAATTAATTCAAAATAATTTAACTTGAAAATAAAGTTGTTTTAGAGGAAAGTAGCTCGAGTAGTAAATATAGAGGGAGGACACAAAGGAGGCTAGCAAAGATTAAGAAGTTGGATAAAAGAACATTAGGAACAGACTGGGAAAATCTTAAAATTATAAGTGAATATAAAAAGGTAGGAAAACTAAGGGTCATAGGAAACTTGCATTGCTAAAGACTTTTTTAGTGCATTTCAACCCCTTGTTTTGCTTTTTTTTCTTATGACACCCTATAAAAACTGAGGATACTGAAATTGGGACAGAATAAAAAGTCCATTTTATAAGTTGCACCACTAGTTTGTGAAGAGACTGAGGCCTATGTCCCATTCTCTTGAGCCTGAGCCTCAGATCTCTTCTTATTAGACCTTGATGAATGTCTTCTAGGACTGAGGACAGTGAACGGTGAGCTGCCAGGACCCCCATTCTTTTTACAACCCAAAGAAAACTTGAAGGAAAATAGAGAACCTTGTCCTTAGAAACAAGCCATCTGTTACTGAGCAGAGCAAAACAGCCAGGCGTTCGTGAGCCTCCCATCAGTCTGCCAGGGTCTGGCTGGGCAGCCTCTGCTGCAAGCTGTTTAATCTCTAATTCCTGTAAATCAAGAACAATATCAACTAGTTGATGAAGAGTTTGGAGAAACCTAGGGCAAAGCAAATGCAACAACAAACTTCAGCTTAGCTCTAGCCAAGGCAAGTTCTGCAAATTCTCCTTCTGGGCCAGGTGTGATCCTTCAGCGTTTACTGTTTACTGATGCCTGCATTACCAAGAAGAACGTTCATGCCATTTAGATTTCTTGATTAACAAGGATGATTACTCTCACCCCAAAAGAAACATATATTAAAATCTGGCTTGTTCTTATTTTTGTTTGCTTAACATTTTAGCAGTTACTCATAATACACCCTAGGCAATTTCAAGGAATAATAGTAATGCATCTCTCATTTCTTACTCTCTTTTTAACTCAGTCTCATCCATCTATCTCTTTTTCATTTTTTAATTATGGAACAGAAATACATGAAAATGCTGCTTTGAAACATTAGGAAGGACACATGGTAGATCATTTCCAAAAGCTTTGTGTTTTGTAGTGGGACTCAAAGATGAGCACTTTGTGATAGACTGATCTATTTTGACAAAATTGCACCTGTGAATGTCAGGCGTGATCCTGCCACAGGGATTTTGCAATTGCTCTTCCCTCTGCAGAAACACCTTTACCGTGGATACTTATCTCTCTTGCTCCCCTATCTCCTTCTAATTTTTGCTTAAATGACATGTCTTAGATGTCTTCTCTAGCCACCCTAAAATTCTAATGTCTTCTAACATGCTCTTCTCCCTTTTTATACTATTTTTTTCCAGAGAAATTGCATTCTAACATTCTCTATAATTTACTTGTAAGTGAGAGGTGGTAGACTGGAGTGATTGAGAACATGGACAGACTCTGGAGCTAGTCAGCCTGGATTCAGGTTCTGGATCTGCCTCTTATTAGCTCTAAAATCTTGGGCACATTACTAAATATTGTCTATTAAATGGGCATGATATAAAGTAATTGTCTCATCAGACTGCTGTGAGGGTTAGATCAATGTCTGGCACATAACATACACCATATAAATTAATGATTAAACACTTATTTCCTGCCATTGGAATGTATTGGGTAGGCCAAAAAGTCCATATGGTTTTTTCCATAAAATAAAAGACACATTTTTCATTTTCACCAATAACTTTACTGATTTGGATATTTTGACTGTGTTGGCTATCTCCCGTATGATATAACATTTATTGTTCTCAATTAATGTCTCGATTTGATCAATATCAAACTTGACGGGTCTACCTGACCATGGAGCACTGTCCAGTGAGAGATCTCTAGCATGGAGACTTTGCAAACCACTTTTGACACTTTCAATCAGTCACAGCACTTTCTCCATACACTGCACAAATCTTTTTTTGCATTCCAGTTGCATTTTTACCTTTCTTGAAATAACGTATAATATGCTGAAAATGCTGCATATTTTCTTCTATCTTCAATATTTAAATGGCTATACAAAAACTCACTAATTTTGATAAGTGTTTTTAATGCATGCTGATAAGACAGCTGTCATAATACAATCGAACAAAATTGTTTTGGGTGAAGTTAAAGACAACCGTACGCTACTAGAGCCATCTTACAGAAAAAAACAAATGACATTTTGGCCAACCCATTGTATTCTGTGAAGGTGGCTAATTTGGTCTCTTTTATTTACTAATGTATCCTCAGTGACTAGATTAGCTTCAAGCACATAGTAAGTGCCATAAGTGTTTATTGAACAAGTTATGGTAAAAATGATAAATGCAAGGAGAGGGAGCCACTCCTTTCTGTGTGCTGGAATGAGAGTCTATATTTAAACAGTATTTGACTGCACACAAAGATACTAAGTTTGGTTAGTTTTAATCTCTCACCTAGCTTCACTTTTTACTTTAGAAGACCCTCAATGTGGATAAGGCAGAGAATTGACATAGTAAACTTTCCCATTTCATTCAGATGTGTTGGTATCCACATTTCTGAGAAAAAAATTAAAAGACTGTTGGATGAAAGTTTCAAAATCTGTAATTGCCATAATTTTCTTAAGGGCAGCAACTACTTTTTCATGTCTGTGTATCTGGGAAAATCCGTCAGCAATGGAACACAGCATCACCAGGGAGTGGAAGGGCATAGGCTTGGCCGAGGAGGAGCAGGATGAGGACAGCCAGGACCGAAAGGCCAGGTTTCAGAAAGGCATTCAAGGTGGAAGTTGAACAGGCAGAATGAGACAGGTGTCCAGTGGATGTAACGGGAGTCACAAGATAATACTTATATATTAACCAGTGTGTTTCTGCAGCTCACACTCTTTCTCTGAGATAGTACAAAAATAAATAAATAAATTTTGAAAGCATGCCAAAAGAGAAAAGAGAGGCAAAGCTCAGCTTTTGAGTGTTAACGCGAACTTTTAAACATTGTGACAGAAAGTGATGTGAGAAAAAAAAAATTATGAGTTTCAAAAGTCTTAATTTTGCTTTTCAAACTCCACAGCCCTAAGGGACATGGGGCATAAAGTTTATTCTAAGCTGTAGCTTGGAAAAAATATAAAGTTGGCAAGAGCTAGTTTTTCTCACCCTCTTGTGTCCCCAGAAAAAATGAACTTTCTCTAGGTTGGGATGAAGAGTTAAAATAGAGGAGAACAAGGCTGCTGACTTGAGAGAAGGGGTCTGTGCCCCTCCCCTTCCCGCTAGCTGAGGCTCTAGAACCCAGGTGGCCTGGGGGGTCTGATGGCAGGCCGACCAATGCCTTGTTTCCTCATTGGACTTAAAAGAGGCAGCCAGCCTTGGCTGTCTCTTCTGTGCCACTCAGAGGAGTTGGGGTAACTAGGGAGATGCTCACTGGGTATAAGGTAACCTTATGGAGTTCTTGTGTCCTAGGCATGGTGTGAGGATTCTCAGAGCTTCCACTACATGCCTGAGAGCAGTGTAAATTCAGCCCAGAAAGCAGTGAGCCCTAAGACCCTGCAGTCTAAAGTGGGGAGCATATTACCTATGTCTGTTATTTTCTGTGTTCTGATGCTTTAAAATGAGAAGCTTTGCTAATCCTGTGGGGACGGCCTCTCATAGGTTAGCCAATTCCTGGACATAATAAACAGCTATAGGCAGGGCATAGGCAGGTGGTACTAGAGGTGGATAGAAGCCAGAGATGCTGCTAAACATCCTTCAGGGCACAGGGTAGCACCAAACAATGAAGTCTTACCTCAAAACAGGATCTCAAAGTGATATTAGCATATACATGTTTATTGAAGCACTATTTACAATAGCCAACATGTGGAAACAAATGTCCATTGATGGATGAATGAATTAAAAATGTGTTATATACCTTCAATGGAATATTATTCAGCCTTAAAAAAGAAGGGAGCCTTTTGATATGCAACAACATGGATAGAACTTGAGGATGGACAAATGCTGTATAACCCTGCTTATATGAAGTATTTAAAATAGTCAAACCGAGAAACAAAGAATAGAATGATGGTTGCCAGGTGGTGGGGAAGGGAAATGGTTAATTGTTCATATGTATACACGCACACACACACACACACAAAACTTCAATTATGCAACATTAATAAGTTCTAGAGATTAGTTATATAACATTATGCCCATAGATATCAATACTGTATTATACTCTTAAAAATCTGTTAAGAAAGGAAATCTCATGTTAAGTGTTCTAACCATAATAAAATTAACAAAAAATTATCCGCCCTAAAATAATCGTCAGCACTGAGGCTGGGAAAGCTGGATTGTGGCTTTTGCAGTTCTCCTCTCCCATCTGTGCCTATGTCCCGCCTCATGACAGTTTTTCTAAGATAAACTGAGGCTAGTATGTAAAAGGCCCCATGGAATATGTATTGTTCTTATTATTTGTTATAAATAATAATTTACTGTAATAATATTCATTGCAAAACACTAAGTATTTCTGCCATGTTATTTAATGGGCCACAATTTGATCTTTTACAAGATTATTACCTTTTACAGACTAGTCCTAATAGGCCCTACCAAAGTCAATCACATCTAACCTGTATTCTCACTGCTCAGAGAACATCACTGCATTTTAGCATTAACGTTATATTCTTTATGCAACTCCTTTTAATGTTTTGCTTTATTTTATTTTATTTTATTTTATTTTATTTTATTTTATTTTATTTTATTTTATTATCTTATCTTATCTTATTTTATTTTAGCATACTATTTTTGTCCTTGAGAATACGGATGGTACCTCACTCCCCAAGGCACTAGCCCAAAATTGACACTTAATAAACGGTAGGAGTTGGCGATTTGAAATATCTGGTTATGAGTGGATATGAATTGTTGAAACCATCATATCGCTTAGGAATGCTTTCAGCTATAAGTCACAGCAAACTTAATTTATATTTGACCCAAAGAAAAGGGGGTTAATTTTACTCTGTAGCAAAAAAGTCCGAGTCTCAGTGTCGGTATCACAGACCCAACAGTGTCAGATGTGAGAACTTGGTGTCAACATCTCTCACTTCTTCGGCTTTTCCCTGGAGGCTGGCCTTCCCGTTCCATGTGCCAGGCATCTTTCACTATCCTCAGGGCAGAAAGTAGGGGGAAGTAGGAAGCATCTATATTTTAAGTTTAGTAAGCAATAACTTTTCTAGAAACTTTCATGGTTGAATTTTTCTTACGCATCATGATCTGGAAGGGGGTTAAATACAAACTCCTCTCTGCAGAAAAGCTGGAAAAGTAAGTATGCACATTTCTGGTCTCAATTATATTGGTACATGCAAGGGAGAAGAGGGCTGGCAGTGGCTTCGGGAAGCCATCCACACTCGATTCCTTGGTGTTCAGGTTACAGTATTCCACTGGGAAATAAACATGCTATTCATGGAGCGTGGGATTAAAAAGAGAAGTTAGACATTTAAAGGGCTTATAAATCTGAGAGATAATACTGACATTCTTGTTAAAGATGAAAGCTTCCTCTAATGTTATCTTCTCCTTAAATACAAAATGAGTCCCAAAAGTTTTACTGGAAAGCTTGACAAATAGAGGACAACCAGAAAGAACATGAAATCTTCAATTTTGTGTTTTTAAAAAGTATTATTATGTACATAGTCTGTTATTTTATGTAAAATCAATAATAAGAGTCAATAGCAAACCTCTGTCCTTTGGAGGGACTCCAGTATGTAATCCCTTCCCCTTTTGAGAGCCCCCTTTGAGGCAGTGCCTGAGGAGACAGTCTCTTTCCTTCCATCCTTGAATCTAAGCAGGAAAAAGGCTTCTTCTCTCCATGGCTTCATAGCAGGGCACGAGCAGCTATGAGACCTGGTTTCTACAAGCTGGACCTTCCTACCTAGGACTCTGAGCTCCTTCATGAAAGGGAGGTTGGGTTTATTCACGATAACTGCGACGGGGACTAGCACATGGGCCTGTGCCGCAAAGCTGTTCTTGCCTGGCAGTTTCTGTTAAATGCCCTTATTTCATTTATTGTGCTCTTTAAAAAAAAAAAAATCTCCTTTCTTTGTTTAAAATCCCCCAAATCAGCTGTAGGCTTACAGACAAGACCCCTGACTAATAGCATAATTATTGGTAGATATGCGAGGTTATGCTTGCTAAGTTAAGGTCAAATAGAGTTTATGAAATTGTATGACAAAAATAGATTTGCATCTTATATTTTTTCCTACTTGCAAACTAATGGTATAGATTGTTAATACTAAGTGAACAGAAATCCCCAGGAAGAAGAATGAAAACATAAACAGTCTCCAGCCTGGCATTTTGGAATTTGAAGCTTCTCTATTATAAACAAAACCAACTCCTGCTGCTTCTACCAATTCTCAAAACCTTTGCCCCTTAATTAATTCCTTATTAGGCAATAGGTTTGTGTGTTAACCAAAACAACACACAAAATGCTTTTTCTTGATTCCTTTTATTAGATTTTTTTTCTTTGTTATTACCAGTTGAGAAATTAATGAGAACAGAATCTCCTGTTCAACCACAGCAAATACACAAACCCCAAAAGAGCAGCTTTGATAAAGCTCACAGAGAGGGAGCTAGGACCTCATGAATCAGAGCTAACACACACAAGGATAATGGAAGCACCTTATCCACATCTGATTTGCTCACACAGTTATTTAGATAACAAATAACACATTCCTGGATAGGGAGCCTCCGATCTGATTTCAATCGCATCGGCCAAGTAAATATGAAATGACTGCCAACCCAGCAGACATGAATCTCTACTATCTCATTTCCATCACAGTCTCTGCACTGAGAAAAATGTGAGTGAAAAGGCATTTTCTCCACCTTGTTTAGTACACAATTACATGGTTTAAAGAAGATAAGAACTCCAAATTGTTAGCACGACAACATTACTCAAACGGTTCCCTGAGAACCTAAAGAATTCCCCCTCCCCCAAATGTAGGCACAGCAAAACAGAACCAGTAGGAATGAAAATGTTAATTGTTTCATGTTCTTTCATTTTGGGCTTAATGACGCAGGCTGTGTGCCACTGAGTGAAATATTCATTTGGAGAAAAAGAATGTTGCATGGTTGCGTGACATCGTTTCGATTAAGGACAATTTAAACTAATTCTAAGAAAATGCTCATATACTGCACATGCCATAAAATAAGCAACCCACATGGAAACATGTATGAGGGATGTGGGTGAATTATGGCTGTCCCGGGAGTCTTGGCTTTACTCTTCCTATCCCCCGTGGGCTTAAATGCTTACTGCAGCCTGGATGAGGACAAACAAATATAGCTGTGGGGTTAGGTCTCGTGGTTTCAAAGAAATACTTTTGCTGTGGAAACACTCAGTGTCTGAGTAACAGGAAGTAACAGTTGCTGACATGGGCAGTGGCCCCCACACTGCTGGTTTCTGCTAACCCACCTGTCTCGCTCTACTGCCTGTTTAGGTCCTTGGCCTCTGACAAGCAAGGCTTGTCCCTTAGCGCATGGCTCCATGTCAACTTTCAGCCACCTCAGAGTCGCTTCTCCCCTCTCTGCTATAAACTCATCTGTTTCTTAAGCTTTTCCAGAGCAACGCCAATCCATTCACATCATTCCTTTGGGAGTAGCTTTGCTTACAGCAGCAGTGGGTGGAGAAGAGGTCCTGCTGCTCTTTTGTAAGTGTGTCTTGATCCTGTCTTTTCAAATCGATGGGGAATTCCTCGAGGACAGGGCCCATCTCTTCTTCCTTCTTCACTTCTTATGATGACACAGCAGGGATGCAGAGACTGTAGCCTATCAGGGAAACATCATTGTTACAGAACAGAATCGTTCCTATGTTCTGTTTACAGTTGCCCAAAGTCTTAGCTGGGTCGGTCTCTGCTACTTGCTGAGAACTAATTTCTTCTTCTCTCTCTGTCTGCTTATCTCCTTATATATTAGAAAAATCTGGCAATTTATAGCTTTGATAGACAGTTGGGACTATTCATTCCTGGAGGTTTCCAACCATGAGCAGACAGGGAGCTATTTCTTCAAACTAAATCTACTCTGTAGTCCTAATAAAGCATGAAGCACATTCTAACTAATCTTTAATTGTGTGTTTATGTGGTTAATACCCACAAGGGCTGGCCCATATTTGTTTTGTTCTCCTTTGTATCTTAAATGTAAGCCTAGAAACTAGTGGATTGTGGACCCTGCTCATTCATATTTTCAGCAAATACAGTCAGCATCCTCTGAGTGCCAGCACTGTTCAAGGTGGAAGCCAGGCCATAGTGAACCCAAAACACACCTATTCCTGACTTCTTAAGCTTAGATTCTGGCTAACGAAAAGTAAGAGCTAAGACTTAGCAATGCTTCCTCTGTGCCTGATATTATATACATTTTAGACATTTAAGTTTTATACTAACCTACAAGTTATGGGAGACCATTCTGCATGGCATGGGAAATGTAGCCCAGCTCCTACTCAGAAAGGCCAGTGGAAAGCGAGGTCTGGCACACAGGACCCACACCCATGGATAGGTTCTCCCGTGGGGAATCAGGTCTGCATTGTACCTAGGCTGCTTTGAGACTCGCTTTTTGCTAAAGCTCCTTCACCCTAAATTGAGGCAGTAAACGTTTACTGCATATCTTTAAAGTAACTTCCTAAAATCTGTGCTAAACCTTCCAAGGGTGAGTGTAACCAGTTCGACCACTTTTCCCTTTGCATTTGCAAACATCCCTCTTTTATGATGTAATTAGCAACATCCTCTCCTTTGTTTCCTGTAAAGGGTAGCCACCTAAAGTGAACCCATGCATAGTAAATTAGGACCATCCTCAATGTAATGTGCCCAGAAAAGCAATAAAAGCCTGTCCAGAAAGGGGCTGAGGTCCTCTCTCACTCAGGAGAGTGGCCATGCCATCCCTTTCTTTACATAGGACTTCTTTAGTCCGTGTGAATTTGTCTTGTCTCACCCATAACGCCACAGACTCTGCAGGCCGATGTCCACATCAACAAGTTAGATATTTTTAAATATCCCCAATTTTCAGATGTGAAACTGAAGTACTTGGTTGAATAATTAATACATTTATAGCAATTATACATTATAATACATTATGTATATAATGATATATGCATATATATGTACATGTAAAAACATATATTTATACATATGAACATTGAACATTGATTGAAAATGAAGCTGGGGCCTGCTGGGCTGTCTCCTCATCCTCACCCATCTCCCCAGTATCCCTAGAGGCACCCCCTCAGAGCTCAGTTTGAAAACCACTCACCTAGGTCTAGCTTTTCATTTTACATATGGAGGAGCTAAGATGCAGAGAGAGAGAGAGAGAGAGAGAGCGAGAGAGAGAGAGAGAGAGACTTATTTAAGGTCTCACCATCACTAAGCCAAGATTAGAACTCCTCAATATTCAGATGAAAAAAATAGAAGCTCTGGAATGTTGTCACTCACCCAAGAGTTCACAGGCAGGAAGTGGTGAAACTACAGTTAAATTACGATTTGCCTGTTCTTCTCTCTGCATTCATTTTACTGAAGCCCTGAGGCCCTGGCCTCAACTTCTCCCTTCAGAGCTATCTCCTGGCAGCCCTCTCGACTCGGCCTCGCAGTTCATCTGTCCCCCAGACTGAGGACCTGTGCTCGCACACCTGCCTTTTGTTTTGTCAGCCCTCTTCTCTTGACCAAAATGTGCTTCCCTCCTACCCCATGCCAAACTCCTAGTCATTCTACGAGAATCGGCACTTGTATCACTTCCTTTAGAAGCCTCTCAGTGCCCCTCACCTGGTCCCAGTGCGCCTTCCACATGCAGGGCTAGCTTCATGGGTGTGAGCCCAAGACCGCTGAGCTTGGGGTGATACATTTTGAAATGTGAAGAATTTATGAATTACAGCCTTGCATTTTTACTCGGCACTGGACCCTGTAAATTATGTAGCCTGTCCTGTGTGTGTTTGTTCATGTATCATGTTATGTAGATGTTTATTACACTGAGAAAGAGTCTGTCTCCTCGAATGGATTATGAGCTTTCTGAAGCCAGAGATGTGTTTTATTCAACACTGAACAAGTGCCAACGAACCAGTGCTAACGCCCAAGGTTGAATAATGCCCTCTTCTTCATTCCATAAGTCTCTTGATTAGGAGAAAGTGGTTGACCTCCATGAAAGTGCTTGACTTCTACGCGATCTGAATATTCATTTCAGGATGTGGATCATTGCCTTCCCAATGTTCACAATACCAGCACTCAAATCATGTTTCAGGATACGTGGAAGACATGTGCCTGTATCATCTGCTTTGGTTGGTTTCCAAAATAAGTATGCTGAGGAGGATGGGGAACATTTTAATTGCATTCATAAGGTAAGAATGTTAGAAAGCAAAAAGAACTCACCTGTTCCACTGGGTGGGGATTGGGGGGGGGTTCAGGAATAGGATTGTGGTATGATAAGTCAGCAACATTCCTAAAGGTTATGACTCAGCAAAAAAAGGAAGATTTTTCTGAACAAATCCCCTTGGCTGTATAATTTAGGAGGGATAGTTGGTCCTATTTATTTCATTGTTTAATACATAAAGATTTCACAATTAGTTTAGAAAAAGAAAGAGGGACTGGAATAAATAAACTAGTGTCAGAGTAAGAAACAGATTAGAAGACAGAGATTCAATCGAAGTGCTGTTATCACCATGGCTTTGCGGATAATCCCAGGACAAACTAGACTGCCAAGCAAGAGGAGCCCAGATTGGATACTAGAGCCTATGGCAGGCTCAGCTTGCTCAAGGATGCTGAATTTAGTAAGTTTCAAGGTTGTTGTCAGCTGAGAATTTATGTCTCAGAGCATGGTGAAAGTTGCATTGAGACTCTATCTTCGATGTCATCACTGGTTATTCCATTATTTGTTCAAAATTCTGACAATTCTCACACTAGGGGCTGGGAATAAAGAGATAAGGAAAACATGGGCTCACTCCTCAAAAAGCAGTAATGTATATACGTGGTTAAGGGCTGAGAATTAACTACTGAGCTTGAAACCTGGCTCGGCGGTTTATTGACTGGGAAGTCTTGGCTGAGTTACTTAAACACTCCATGCCTCAATTTTCTCATTTGGAAGTTTGGATAGTCATGGTATTTATTGCAAAGGTTTCCTGTGAAGATTAATCGGGTTAGTACATAAAAGTGACTTAGAATAAAATGCTAGCAACATATATATATTCCTAGCCAGCCATCATCTGGGAGGGAAGGCAGATGTATTACCAGAGGACTTTAATGTTGGGGGTGGTGGGGAGGGGTTGATGTCTGGAGTGATGCATCACAAACAGTCAATTAAATGCCAAACTCGGGTTTGGCAGCAATAGTTGTAGATCACATAATTATAACACAAAATAGATATCTTAATAGCCTTAATCTCTGGAACTTTTTGAATCACACCTGATGCAGTTTTGGAGGGACTTGGCCGATACACCCTCCAAGGACCAATCTGGTCAGAGAGGAGAAGATAGTAAGGAGTAGGTGGGAATGGGAGGAAGGTTGCCTCTAGCTCCTGCTTTCAGGAGAAGGCAATTTTTCTCTTTCCCATGCTTGTGTACTAGTCAGTAGAGAGGGGTTTCTCTTATTCTCTTATCACTTTGTGACTGGTTTTATTTTAATAAATATCAATAGCTATCAAGTGTCTAAAACAGTAAAAGGAGCAATTTATCAATAATAATATCTTCAGTGGCTCCCCTATGTCTAGTAGCATGTATGGCTGCACTGTGACAAGAACCCTGTCCTAGAACTAGTTTGCATATCCATACTGCTGTGGCAGGAGGCCACCCTGGCCAGGCTGGTTTCCTCAGATGGACAAGAAATGTGGACAGTAGACACAGAGTCATTACCCAGTCATGAAATGTTTCTGTTGTTTATGAGTTAATCTGAACCTTTCACGAATAAAAATACTGTTGGTCCTCTGAGTCTAGTTTTTCTTTCTCATCTCTTCTCTCCTTTTCGTGACAGCCAGCTTTCCAATGAAATTCACATCCTAGATAAGACTCTTGCTGCACGGGTAAGATAGCAGACATCAAGGCTTACAGGCGACTCGAGTTATGACCAAATCAAAACCACTGCTCTGTGTCCTGTCAGACAGAGATACGACATTTAAATTAATATTTGGCTCAGTTTCTTAATTACTGATTGATGAAGTAAAGCTCACATTTGTAGTGAGATGATGTAGTTTTCCTCTTTGGATGATATTTGCAATGTGAATCTTTTAAAGGGTAGGAATGCTATATTCTCGCCATGTAATAATATCTTGAAAGAGGGCTGTAGTAAGAGCAGGATTTTTTTAATAGAGTCTGAGAAATAGTACATTTTATGTAAAATTTGGAAGCAGATTGGGTGAGAGACTGCCAGACAACTTGCTGCTGCAGAGTGGGAAGTGATTAACTTTGTGGGTCCTATCAAGTCCCCAAGATCCCTGTGTCGAGGTGTGGCTGTAATTCAGTAAATACAGTGATAGGGAGCCTGGCACTGGCAGGACGTAAATGGCTTGCCAATAATTAGATGTTCCTTCTCTGTAAAGCCTCATAATTTCCTTAGCCTAACTGTAAAAACAGATTTCATTTTATTTTTTTTCTAAAATAAAGTCTTTCCATTTAATGGCAACTTTAAAACTCAAAGATATTTATTTTGGACACTTTTTTTGTCCTTTTAAGTTATTTTAATGGGTCAGAATTCTAAGCAGAGCGTCATTATTTAGAAAAAAAATCTTCAAATATCTTTACCACATTATGCCTCAATCTTAGTGAACAGTTTTCTGCCCCTACATGAATGTAATAATTTAAAAAAAAATCCTCTGTGTGTGTTCCCAGCAAAATATAGCTACTCTGCTCTACATTGCCTTGGGTCAAGAGCATCCTCCCTCCACCACTCTCACTCTGTCCTTAAACAGGTTCCAAATTTGAGTTTCCAAATATAAGGGAAAATAATCAAAAGTGAAGCTCAAGTGTTATAGAAATAAGCTAAGACCCAAATTATAACAAACAGAGACTATAAGTTTAGAGCTCACTAAAGTGAGCCGTCAGCCACCACGTTCTGTGTTTGGCATGCTCAAAGGCAGGCAGGGGAGTGGGAAAGCTGGATAGCAGATGAAAGGGAGGCTGCAGGTGGGCTCTGATTGCAGTTTGGGGCATGTGAAGCTGGAGACAGGTGAGTAAAAGCAGGCACCGTACAGGATTGATTGGGGAGCATATTTGACTTTCTCTGGTTGGTCCTGAGTGGGAAGGATGGGGTGAGGGAGGGACAGGGAAGTTGGCAGTTATTGTCCAGGTCCTGATCTCCTCAGAGTGATTGCTGCAGATGTTTTGGGTTTGCTTCCTGTATGTGCCGGTTTGTTGTCATATGTGGCCTGGTCATTGTCCATCTTTGTAGTCAGTCTCTTAATCACCTGCCAGTGGAAGGTAGCACTGCATTGTCTGGTATGGCAGCCACTCATCCTGTGTACAGAGTATATTAAATGTACCAACCAAAGTGTGGTGTGCATGAGTGTGCAATACATACTGACTTTCAAAGACTCCATATGAAAAAGTATAAAAAGAACTCATTAACAATATTTGTAATATTTAGTACATGTTAAAATTATAATATTAATATGCATTAGTTTAAATAAAACACATCATTAAGATTACTTTCACTTTTTTTTAGCGGCCAGGAGAAATTTAAAATTTGCTATGTGGGTCACATTTTGGCTTGCTTTGTACTCCTCTTGGGCAGCACTGGAATGGGGGATCAACGTATTAAAGTCTCAGGGGTGAGAGTGATGTTTTCTCTGGAAATCCTTTACAAATCCTGACATATTATTCATTTTCCATAACCAGGGCAAAGCAGCTCATAGTGAGAAGGCACTTTTCTGAGCCAGAACTGAGGAGAGAAGACTTACCTGTTCAGAGTATTAGTGTTAGAAATTTCATCGGCGTGGCCCTGCACAGCTTTGGGGACAGGCTGCACTTGGGTTTGGAAAATCCTTTCAGTGCATCCTTTAATAATATAAATATCAAATAATAAGACCAGGATTGAGTGGAGGAGGCACAGCTGGTATGGAAAACTAAAGGGCTTGCTTTTCTGAGTTGATGAGATTATTGTGGTGTTAAGATGTTTCTCTTTCCTAGAGAAGAAAGCTAACAGCCAGACATGGAAAGAGGAGCCTGTGTTTCTCAAGACAAGGGTGGCCCAGAGCAGAGCAGAGTAGCTGGGTGGGGGGGGGTGTGTTAAGGAGGAAGGGGCTCTAGGGGACCCCTTATGGTGGGACTTGAGAAGTGATGTGTACTGAGCATTTTCAAGTTCTTCTCTCTTTCTTCCTTGGAATTTCTTTTTGTGTTCTCAAGTCCGTAGCAAAGTCAAGCACTGAAGCTGGGACTGGCACTTCCTTGGGGAGTGAAAGGAAAGACCACATTCATATTTTGGGTGGGTGAAGCACATTCATCAAATCCTCCACTTCCATCCAGGACCTTTTTAGCATGTTTGTGTAAAAACAAACATTAAAAAAAAGACACTCAATTTTAACACCATACGATTATTACTCACTATCATCTTCTGTGAATCTTTATTCTATTGGCTCAAGAATGCAAAACTGTAACAAATCTCAAGGGGTTGCACTGTTGAAAGGGTTGCTCTAGATTAAAAATAACACGGCAGTTTATCTTCAGCTGCTGGGGTATTGGTTTACTTTTCTCACAGAAACAGGCTTTAATTACAACGAAAGGAGTAAACTGGACTTGATTGCTCCTCAGAAAGACTGACATTTTAGTCTCTCCCACAAAATACTTATTGATGTTGATGTAAGAGGAAGAGAGGAGTCAGAATACAAAAGAGCTTTGTGTTGCCAGCAGTTGAAAAAGCATCTTTTGTCTTCTCAACTTAGCAGTTTTGATAGGGAAGTCAGTGAGAGAGAATAAATATCAAACACAACATTGTCATTTGCACAATCTCTTTTGTGGCTGTACTTTAGAAAACACTCACAGTAAAACAATTGAAGTTTTTGAGCTGCTGGAGAAAACAAGAAAACGAAAATTGACCAAGCTTAGGAAATTCATGCTCAGGAAAAGATATTATTTACAATAATTATAGCAGCATTTTTCACACACTATGAAAGATGATGATTTAACATTTAAAAGGGAGGGAAAAACCTCATTCAGATAATTGGTGATCTATAAATGCCTCTATGAATGCAGTATAGTTTTAATTAAAATTCATGTGTAGTGGTATATTTCAAAAGAAGAGAAAGTACTGTCTATTCAGTACTCAAGATATCAGGGATTCTTTTCCACACCCAGTGAAGGGCTTCATAACACTCCTCAAAGAAATATTCCTTGCAAGTAGGTAAACATCTGATATTAACTAGATAAAGAAGATTGACAGATTGATGGCAAAGGATAATGAGCCAACAGAAAGAGATACATTTGAAAACAACTCTTAAATTGCTTAAGAGCATGGGCAAAGGGGTGATGTTAGGCGTGCCCATCAGATGGGCAGTGAAAATGGAGAGATGTTTATGAAGAACTACACTTAGCTAGAAATATTTTCTCTATTTAGATTAAAAATGCCAGCCTGTCAGCTTATTGGCTTGAGGTCTTTTTTCTGTATTGTCACAGCGAGTCCCAATGAGATGGAATGGAAGGAGAGAGAGAAAGAGAGTATCTTTCACTGATTCCAGAGAACACGAAAACAGGAAATTTTATTTAAACACTTTCCAAAACGAGAGAAAAATAAAATCAAACATAATATTTAAGAAAATAAAAAGGCAAGGTGAAAAAAATCTCTAAAGACCACACACATTTAACTCTTCCTCAGGAGAGTGTAATACCATTGATGGGGAATAGGAAGACTCCCAAACAAGAATTCACTCCCAGTCAGATTCAGCTGGAAGCTGGTTCTTGGCATGCTTGAACCTGCATCATTCTTGTGTACAGAAGAAATGCTTTAAATAACTCATGAAAATGGCAAAGTAGAATTTCAGATTTCAAAACATTTCAGTGTGAAGCAACGCAAAGAAACAGCTTCAAAATCATCATTCTCTGGCAGTATTTCCCCCTCTGGGTTTGTGGCAGTATGGGAGGTGGTAGGGCAGCACACAAAGCCAGTGGAACATGCTTACTCCTGCTTTTGAAAGACTGCATCAATATTTACTTCCTGCCCTGACTGCTGTAGCTCAGTGGACTGAATGTGGGCCTGTGTACCAAAGGGTCACTGGTTCAGTTCCCAGTCAGGGCACATGCCTGGGTTGCAGGCTGGGTTCCCAGTAGGGGGCATGCGAGAGGCAACCACACATTGATGTTTCTCTCCCTCTTTTTCTCCTTCCCTTCCCCTTCTCTCTAAAAATAAATAAATAGATAAATAAATAAATTAATTAATTCTTTAAAAAATAATTACTTTTTAAATTGTGGTTCTAAGTCAAGTGTCTTTCTATAAAATGGTGAACAAAATTGAAAATAAAATTATTTTTATAAACAGTAGGACAGTAGCAACATTAACAAGATAGCCAATGGTAAGACCCATTTCAAGGACAAATTTCTATAGGAACTTGGTAGTGCTGCAATTATGTTCAACTAATTTTCAGCATGAGTTTCAGAGATATTTGATTTAAAGGTAGTTAAAAATAAAACAAAAATTATTTTGGTAATGGGCTCACTGCTTTAGATAAATTGAGAAAATGGCTATAATTAAAAATTAATTGCTCAACTTTTCTAAATCAACTGATCTCAGAAACAGTGACTCCCAGATTCTGTATGTTATTAGAGAGTTTGGTGCTTCAACCTGGGCCTCTATTATAAGTGGGAGCCTGTAAAAGAAAGATAGAACTATCATTCTGGGAAGGTAACGTGAGTGCTCACTTTCTGGAGTAGTGCCATGGGTCTGAATCCACAGATGCTGCAGTATTGTTACGATTACTCAACTCCCTAGGTTACAGTGGCTCAAATTCTGCCACTAGCATTTTAATCTGTGCCCCAACTGTTTTACTTGTCATATTGCCACCTGTGCACTCAGACCAAAACAGAGGGGATGGCTAGAAGCCACAATATTGATGGCTGAGATCAAAAAAGTCATGAAATGTCATTGGGCTGCCAGTGGAAAGGGTTCCTATCTCTGAACTCATCTCAAGGCAGTCACTCTCTTCTCATCAAAGAGTTATACCTCTACCCTTAATAGGAACACACTCCTCCGACGGACTTGCTTATGCTACCAGTCACTGTTTTAACAAATCTGGTCTCTTAATCTGTAGGCAGAATAAACCACACGAGAAGGCACATTTCCTGTGATTGCTTGAACTTTGCATATTTAAGCCTGTGACTTAACCAATAGATTATAGATGCTTAGATGAAATATCTTATTGCATCAAAGCAAACAATTTCCCTCTGATTCAACAATATATAATTTACAGTCATATCTCAGAAATACTGGGGTTTGGTTCCAGACCACTGCAATAAAGAAAAAAATGCAATAAAACAAATCACACAATTTTTTTTGCTTTCCTGGTGCATATCAAAGTTATGTTTACACTATTAAGTGTGCAATAGCACTATATCAAAAAATCCATGTATACCTTAATTTAAAAATCCTAAGTATCACCTGAGCCTATTGAAAAATGGTGTTGATAGATTTTCTTGAAGCAGAACTGCCACAAATCTTCAATTTGTAAAAAGCACAGATAGTTCTGTGAAGCACAATAAGCAAAGTGCAATAAAACAAGGAATGACTGTATATCATTATTTCCTTTGATATGTGGTAAATGGGGGGAAAATGTAAAGGAAAATAAAATTGGGAAGGCCTTATTTTGACTTACAAAG
This sequence comes from Anoura caudifer, assembly GCA_004027475.1. Lineage (NCBI taxonomy): Eukaryota > Metazoa > Chordata > Mammalia > Chiroptera > Phyllostomidae > Anoura > Anoura caudifer. The sequence goes on from PVKU01006114.1 coordinate 47,709, forward strand.
TGGCCAGAAAGAGGTTTCTTTCATCATGAATCTTGGGGATGAGGCTTTAGGACATATAAATCTACAATAAGAGTAAAGATCTTGGAATCTGATGAAAGTATGAAAACATTTGCCGTTTCTCTTTTGAGATTAACTAGCAAAGTTGGCTCAGTTGCAACACGTAGGAATAAGGTAAGTAACTGAAATTCATGCTCTACATAAGGACTTACACTAAAATCTAGCAACACAGGACTTCTCCTAAGTGGCAATAAACATTATAGCTGCTATTGACATTGTCTTTTCTTTTTTCTGAGAAAAAAAATAGAAGGTCTTTCTTAAAAGCAGCAATTTTATGATGAAGGTCTTTTATCACTTTGGGTGGTGTCTACCAAGTCACTTGACCTCACTTCCGTATTTAAAAGAAATTGTCTGGTTGGTTTTTGAGTTTCCTTTTGGCACAAAGAGCCCTTGATTCCAAGACATTCCCAATGGCCGGTACAGAATCAGATTACCAAAAAAAAAAAAAAAAAGAGAGAGAGATAAATATAGTCAAGATATTAAAATAATACCAATGCTTTATCTCCTTGAGACTTGCTCATTATCTCTGGCAGTGGATGCACGGCATTCTGTTTGTATATCACAAAAAATGACTAATTCTGGCTTTCTGTTAAAGAAAATGGAATCAAGGATATCTTTGATAGGAAGTAAAGTGGGCCTTGGTATAGGTGTTTCTTCTTTGTTAGAAGCGGGCATGAAATCTGTATTTTGGTGAAAAGTCAATGGTCTGGGGACTGGTTCTGTAACCACAGGCTAAACCAACAGATGTTTTTGTTTCAGTGGTACTTAATATCCTGAATTAAAGCTTAGATTTCTCTGTATTTGGAATACTTATCAATATATTAACTGCATGTAAAAATCATGCTGGGAATGTGCAAAGATTTTACAGAGCCTAATTTCTATCTCACTGCATGAATTTCTCTGTTGAAATTTTGTAAGCTTTTAAATTGTCTCTACCCCTATGGCATAGTTAGTATGTATTCGTGGGGACAAAAAGGACACAAGCTCCACTTCTCCTCTTCAGAACCAGCACATGTCAGAGCCATAAAAAGACCAGTGATGGTTTGAGTGGCAAAGGGATTGATATAACCAGCTTGCATTTATTGTAACAAATAAGTCTAGTGGAACTCTCTGAATGGTGTGCTGGCCGGAAAATAAATAGCTGGATTTCTGGAAGTCACAAGCAGTGTTCATTTGCAAAGCCTGTAATGGGAAAGGAAATGAATAGATTTGTGAACGACGCTTTTAATAGCCAATTTTGCCCAATTCCAAAATCCCACGTACCATGTAAGTAAGCCAATGAGGACTGAGATTTTACCCTAAGTGAGCTCTCTATATGAGCACAACTCTTTTTGGAAGTACAGCAAGTAGGTGTAACTCTTTGGAAAAAAAGGGGAAAAAAGCAACTCATTAGCTGTACTCTAGGAGGATAAATCAGGATCCCATTACATAGTTTAGCTGGCAAATTAATTTGTGAGTTTTTCAACATTTCAAAAAGCATGCGTGTTGAAGTGCAGAACTCCTGTCCCTGCCGAAGCTTTTAGGGCCCTTTTGAGAAACAGATATAGACAGAAGATGTGTAAAATAATGAGAAGCATTTTCACAATATTTAGTGATATTTGCTTTCAGAATTCTATTAATTTAAGAGAAGGACTTGCAGCCATTATTGCATTAAGAAACTTGGCAAGCACCAGGGTATAATTATTTCTGCTACGGTGCTGACATGCACAAAAGCAAGGAAACCATTCATGGACTGTGTGTATGTATTTATGATCATTCTTATTTATGTCACTGGGATTCGCTTCCCAGAAATTTGCCTCCCTTCTTCCTCCATGTTGAAGAAGGATGTATACACACATGACATTACACTTCTGACCATCAGTATTACCCTGAAGAGCTGGCCCCAAGTAGGAGATGCTGATTAAGAAAGCTGCTGCTGAAGTCTCAGCATCTGCCTCCTGGATACCCCAAAGATGTCAGTTTCCTTGGCTGTATTCATCAGTGCTTGCTTGGTGGCTAGGCAGGGCAAATCTGCATTGTGTGAGATTGTTCCGAGCGATGCAGATGCTCCCCATCTTCCCTGCAGACCCACTAAATGCCAAGTGTCACTGTGACTACCCGACACAGGCCACATCTAAGCTCTTTCTTTAAAGCTCTCTTTGGGGACCACTGCAAGGTCTTCAGGTTATTGTGGGGTGGCCTGGGGCAGGACTGCCACACTTAAGTTTTCTCTTAGGATTCTCTATTAATTATGTAGAATGTGGAAAATTGAAAATGCCTCCTCTTCTGGGGGCCTTCTGCAATATGCTTTATATTGGTGAAAGCACTTGCTCTTAGCCAGGTGATTTGTGACCAAGTTAAAGAAAAAGAAAATAATAGCACTTTCTTTATGGACCCATTTAGCTGAATCACCTCACCCTAATACCTCCAAAGGACTTCCCCAGGAAGGGTAAGGTTGAAGAGTTATTTTCAGATTCTCTGTTCATCAGGATACAGATGTGTGTTGTCTTGAGGCCCAGAAAGGACTCCTGTGATGACTCTAGTTCACAATGCATCTGTTGAAACTGAGCCAGTAAGTCAGAAATTAAGGACACATGGAGACAGGAATCAGCCTAAGCTCAGCTCAGCTCAGCTCTGAAAACTGAATCGACAACTATCAAAGGGTCAGGGTTTCAAATAAAGTCTGGTGTTTAATTGATAATATCGTACCAATGTCAGTTTCTCACTAGTGCTATGGGTGCATGAATCAGCATAGTGTTGCTGTGTTTTGCCATGTATAATACACTCTCTTGTATAATGTACACCCACATGTTTGTGCACATTATACACGGGATTATTATACTCATGGTATGTGATCATTATACCCATGTATAATGTGTATCCTTATTTTTCCCTCAAAAATTTGGGCAACAATGTGCATTATACATGGGAAAATACGGTATTTCTGTGAGACGCTCTATTCGGTATGTTGATCTAAATGTCATACTTTCAGCAGATATACGATAGTTATGTAAGGTGTTAACAATGGGGGAATCTGGGTGTATAGAGACTCTATGTGCCCTCTTTGTAATCTTTCTGTAATTCTAAATTTGTCCTAAAAATGGATTATTTTTAGAAATTGCTCTCTGAAGTCATTCAGTTTATTCACAATATTCCATCCTTCCTCTTCTCATTTTTTCTTCTCCCCACCATACTTTAATCCCCAACTTCCCCTTCTTTCTAGACTCCTGGCTCCACCTGTTTTCCCTCCTGGATTGTGGCAGAGGTCTCAAAGCCCAACCCTGTTTGCCTTCTGTGCACCTGTTTCTCACGCACACTCCATTTCTGTTCCTCTGCTCTCTCCTGCTTACATTTTTGGATTCTCTCTTGATGATTATTTTTTAAATTGCAGAGGTCTTTATAGTTAACAAAACAGCTTCTCACATGCTCTCATCCTCACAGCATCCCAGTGAGTTGGTCGTAATTGTTACTCCTGTTTAATAAATGAAAATAATGCAAGTTCAGAGAGACTAAATGATGTAAGTGATTGGTTCAACATCATCCATCATCAATAGCAGACTTGTGACTTAAATTCAAGAATCTTGACTCAGTTACATCACATTGTCCAGAAGTTAATTAATTATTTTGACTTTTATTCTACATTTTTTCACTACTTTTTGAAGTTTGGGAGGAATTTTGAAAGAAAAATAAAGATTCAGATAGTCTCTTATCTTTTTTATCTTTGAGTGTACACAGTTTACTTGGGAGGTGCAGGATATAGTTGAAGGAATGGGAAGTGAGGCGGGAAAGGGCGGGAGCCAGTGAGGGTGTGTGAGTGAGCTGGTGACCGACATTACCCCTTGTGGTGATTGGAGTTTAACCCACTGGGGGGCGCTGGAGAGTGGTGTGGAGCCTGCATCCCAGAGTGAGCCAGGGCATTTGTATAACTACTCCCATTGTCATTGGTTGAGGGCTGCTGTGGGGACATTAGTTTCCTGGCACTTTGGTAAGTGGGCTCTGGAGGCCCGGGAAAACCTCAGGCAGAGTGCAGGTGCTAACACTTGGACAGGGTCTCCATGAACTGATGAGGGAAGCAGGGGGGGACACTGACAGCATCTACTATAGAATGGAAGGGGTGGCCCCAACCCTTCAGGGAGCAGAAGACAGCTGGGGACACATTCCCCCGAAAAAGGCATATGAAACATTTGTCATTCAGTCTGATGAGTTTACTGACCGTGGAGCCTACCTGGGGCACTGGTTTAAGACCTCTACCTCCAGTGCAGACAATCTCTTATCTTGGTATAACATACAACTTAATGACAAGTAGATGAAAAACTTAACACAATTTCTAAAGTTAAAAATAAGCTCAATTCATCTGCAGTCAAAATGAGGTCAGATTTTCTCAGTGGGTATAATACTCTATAAAAGGACAGAAGTAGAAGGTTGCAATCATCATGTAGTTGGCCATACTCATCACAGATGAGGAAACTTGTGGAAGAGAACATGATAAGAATTCACTAACCTATTTTAAACTTTTGGGGGGCACACAGAAGACTAATTCGTTTACTTCCTTTGGACCTACTTGCTACTAAATTCTCTTCAATGGCATCTAGGCACAAATGATATTCATCTAGGCCTTACTGTAGAATGTCTTGAACATTTACTTTTTCTTTCTCTGCAGTGTATACAGCTATAAGGGAAGGACTTCTCCACTTCAGGAAAGCTGAAGAGTGTTGGACATCATGTGAGTGAGAAGCTCTCTCTTATTGCCTTAAACCTGGGAATCCCATGGATGGCATAGCCTCACTTGCCTTGACCAATAAACTGAACACTAGCTACTACAGGTTGCTTAGGCTGGCTCAAAGAGCACACTATTCGCTACTGCTGGTGATATTAGCCGGATGTCCCCAGGAAATTTTTGATCTTTACAAATATTCATATGTGTCAACATAGACCTAGCTCTAGAAATATTCTTTTTTGCCCCTTGATCTAAATGTGGATGAACTCACTCCATTCAAATGTTCAGAAACTATTGCTACACATATATGTATGTCAGTGCGTAGGAAAGGGCCTTGAAAATAGTGGTGGGGAAAGGAATGGGGTAGAGCTGGGAAGAGGGAAGAGGGAGGGGATGGAAATAATGATGCTTTAACACTACCAACCATATTATTTAAATATTTTTACAATGAAAATATATTTATGTACTACTCTTAACATTTTAAAACAGAAAAAAAATGAAAGAAATTCCAGGTCAACATAATTACTCATGCAATTGCTCTGCTTAGTCTTCCAATATTTATTGAAATTTTATCAGCCCTTTAAGACTCATTCAAATTCTTCCCCTCCCTCCCTAGTTCATTTTCCTAATTCTTTTCAGAAGGAAGGGTATTTTCTTCTGAATGAATATAGAAATCTGTGGTTGTTTATTTATGTGGTGCCTCTATCTTTGTTTTGTAGTTTAGCTAAGGGGACATGAATTCTATTTCTCTTATTAGATGGAACTTTTCTGAAAAGTAGAAAATAGCGTACTCTTCATGAAACTTGTCAGAAAAAAAATATATCAAAATAAAAATCAGGGAATTTCTGGAATGACAGTGTCACTAGTTTGACAAATCCTCTCTCCAAAGAATTGATGAAACTGAAATGGGATGTTAAAAAACAACCACTTTAGTGCCATAGGCATACAACAAATTGAGAAGCACTTATTTAAGAAAAATGACTAAATTTCAGGTAAGAACAGTGAGGGATTGTGCTGTTACATCCCGGGGCTGCTCTCCCTCCCCAGCCACCACCACTTCTAGCTTCTCACCTGTGGCAGTTCTAGCATTTGTGACCAAGCTTCCAGACCAGCAACCTCACTGCCTGAGGGGGCCGATGTCCGTGGAGCTAAGCAAGGCAAACTCCAAGCCCCAGAAACAAAACCACATGCCTATTAATTGATAACTAGACAAGTGCCTTGTGGTATATCCATACAATAGAAAGCTACTCAGCAATAAAAAAAGGAATGATCTACTGATGCGCATAGCAACACGGATAGGCCTCAAAATAATCATGCAAGTAAAAGAAGGCTGTATGATTTTATTGACATAAAATTTTAGGAAATGCAGCCCAATCTGTCATGACAGAAAGTGGTTTGGTATGGATGAGAGTAGAAAGGGAAGGGGGGAGGGGTTAGCAGGGGGAATTTTTGTTCACTATCTTGTTGTGGTGATGGTTTCAAAGGTGCATATATTTGCCTTATGAAGAAACTGTACATTTTAAAGAAGTGCAATTTATTGCATGCTCATTATACCTTAATACAGATGTTTTGAAACTTTTCTTACCCCTAAAATTGTTGAGTTGCATTAGTCCTTCCTGAAATCTGTGTTGTATATAGCCTGTGGCTCCATTCACTATTGATACAAAGCTTTAAGTCCCCAGAGGTGTAGAAAAGCTATAAGAAAGATGGATTTAGAGGAAATAGAATCACTGTGCTTAAGGAAAAGTGGTTCCAGGATTTATAAATGTAAAGATGGAGTGTTAGAAGTGGAGTTCTATCATCTAGTCTTGCCTTTCATATTACACTTGAGGAAAAGAACCTAACTGAGGGCAATTGGCAGCTAAGAGAAAACTTTGAAGACATGCTTTTTGCTGTTAGATCATGGAAAACACAGGAATTGAATATTGACCTTACTGACTTACCATTTACTTGAGATATTTCAGAGGAATCACTTGACAAGGACCACAATAAAAATATCTTTTTTTTTCCCTCAACTCTCATTGGCCTTTATAATATGCAAGTAAAGCCGAACCTGTACATTGAAATGTTATCTTTTCTTTAAGCATTCTTTCTCCTTTTCATTCTGATTGTTTTTATATAGTTTAAATCTTTGCAAAAGGTTCTTCAAATCTCTGACAGAGCCAAAACCAGCTGTGTTTGCTATTGAGGGTGGAGATAGTTGCAATATTTACTAGCAAAACCAAGATCAGACTTAAGAGGGAATAAAATCAATTGGCAACAAGGGAAAGAAGAGTATTTGCTACTCTAGAACAGTTTTTGAACTCCACCATTGATTTTACCTTGGCCAAGGAGGTCCCAAGTAATTGGAGAAGAGGGGAACAGCTGTTTTGTGTGCATTTCCCATGGATGACTGGCAAGAGGCACAGAGAGGAATGCCTATCCTTGCTCTTCAACCGAGGCATCAGTCATAGGCTGGTCCTTTCTGTGGCAGAGTGGGAAATGCGTAGGTGCTGAAATCAGCTAGAACTGCACTCAACTCCTGAGGCTGGCACTCGTGGATAATTTTCTTTCTTTGTCATGCCTTTCTCATCTATAGAATGGAGGTTCTAGTGTCTGCTTTATGGTGGAGTTATTATGAAATTTAGAAATAATATCTGTAAATTCCATTTACAGTGTCAGACTTATATAACTGATAACACTAGATAATTGACAACTGTTAGTATTTATTTTTTAAAAATGTAGGATATACGCATGAAAAAAGGAGCTGATGGGAGAAGAAATATGCCTACTGCACTTGGCAGTTCTTTTTACTCACACAGGAGCTGCTGATATTTGCCCCTCAGCTCCCAGCTGTTTCCTCCTGCTATACCTGATGCAGTATAAGAAAATTTCCCTGTAGGTTTCTGCAGAGGCAGCTAGCACTTAGGTTGTGAATCTTTTATTGAGTTGGGTGAGAAATGTTTTCTTTTCTTTTTTTTCCCTTTCAAGCCTAGAACAACATGCTGCTTTCTCAAACACAGGAAATAATCTAGCTGACTTTGAGATCTTGATTAGTTCATTTAATTAATTTTTTCCTTCATAAATTAATAATAAATTTAACACAGGTGTAATTATTTTCTCAGTCATGTTTCCCTAGCACTTTATAAATATTTTTGCAATGGTAATTATCACAATGCGTTACGGGTATTAGCTTATGCCATCACTAGCTTGTCCACAGCTGACTTTTGAGTTTCTTAAGGACTGAGGGTATATTCTTCCTTTGTGTGCTGTGAGGCACACCCTGACTGCTCCTTGCAGGGTGGGGAGGCCCAAACGATGGAACTTATTTATAAAAAATTGTGTATTTAATCTTACATGTTTAAATTTCAGTCACCTTCAAAGTACTCTCCATTTGATGCAATACACTGATGGAGACTTTTTTCCCACTGCACAAAATAGTTTTTGAACTCATCAATTCTGATGCTTTGTAGTGCTTCTACCATTTTTTGTTTCCCCTCTTCCACATCAGCAAAATGTTTCCTTTTGAGGACTTTTTTTCATCCAGGAAAACAAAAAAAGTCACTCGGGGTGAGATTGGGTGGATAGGGAGGGTGGGCTATGGGATTGAGGCCATTTTTGGTCAAAAACTGCTGAACACTCAGTGAGGTGTGGGCAGGTGTGCTGGTAAATCTCCCATCATGAAATGGGCAAATATGTCGAGTCTTCAAAAAAATTCCCTGAAGCTGAATGCAGTGTCTCACAATAAGCCATATACTGCTGTTATACTGATACAGGTGGGTTCCCGGACCTCCAGAAGATAATTCTAGTTCCTTTCCAGTCTCCCTGCTAAAAATGTTTGTGAAGTGAGAGATCAAAAATCTCAGCTATCCGAGATCACATCAGTTCATGTCTCCTTTGCAATGTTAGAAATGCCTAAAATTTCTGTGGGCTGCAATGGCAAACACAGTGCTTCAATGGCTTCCCTTAATTAAACGGAGCAGATTTAAAAGTTGGAAAATGACTTTTTATTGAATTTGAGTTTAGATCTAAAAGAATATATCTAATTTTGAGGAAGAATAAGTGCAGATGTGTTAAGATCACCATTAGAAATGATAGAATACTACTATGCATTTAAATATGTCAGACATGGGCAGGGGTGGAGGGGACAAAGCTTCTAGAATTAATTTAGGGAAATGGAAACATTGGCTATAATGATTAATTTGCCATATGTCAATCACTTGCAAGGTATTATTCTCAAATGAAACCAGACTCTGTTCAGATACAACTTTATAGGGCATGTGCCTGATGACGTAGCAACCCATCTGAGGATCTCACAAAAATCAGTTGTGAGTATATAAATGAAATATGCCTTCCTAAGACTTTCTTTCAATTCATAACTTTATAAAACAAATGAGGTTTAGCTAAAAAGGCTTCAGTCTACCCACTGGGACCCTTTAATAAATAAACAGTTAACTTCAGTGTAACTGATTTAGCAAGGAGTCTGATTTTGTTAGGTGCATGGGAATAAAATGATTTTATCCTGCTAATGGCAGCTACCAACTGTATTGGGTTACAGTCTCCTTTCCAGCTGGTAGAAGATCCCCTTGACAACCTCCCATCTGATCCTTTCTGTTGTTGTTGTCTCTTTCCATTAGTCAGCGAGTCTCATTTTGGATCTTACTTTGTCTATTCACGGTTCACCTTAATACTTCATCAAATACCTATGCAGGTTAAGACCATTTCCTGTGCCCCATTCTATCTCTGAGTCACCACAGGCCAAAATGCACTCTTCTGGGGGATGGGTGCGGGGGGGTGGGCACTCACCCTCACGTCTCTTCACTGTTCTCTTCACTCTGCACTCCTACCCCATGCAGGGCATGCTGTGTAGAGACACAATCAGTTGTGCCTTTATCACCTTGTCCCTACCAGCTCTATCATGAACCCACGCAACCGAACCCACTTCATTGCATATGTGCTTTGTTATAACATCTGCTACGAAAAGCCTTCTGTGAGATGCCTGCTGCAGCCTCGGTCGGAAAGGTGTATATGCAGACCTCCTTGCCTTCAGGTATCCAAAGGATACGCAGCCTGGAAGCATCTCTAACTTTAAATTTTCTCAATTTATTTATTTTTAACTTGTTTATTTACTTGGTTCTCCCTCTCTCTTACACATTTCCCCCATGCAGCTGTTGGGTGGAATTAAAAGTGCCTTGTTGAGCCTTGCTGAGGTTTGCTGGGCAATAATTTCATGGCGACTTATGTCTCTCCCACTGACATTAGTCAATACTTTCACTAATAAACCAGTCAGACAGCAAGTGCAACAATTCAGATGACAGCAAATGGTCAGAAAAACTTTTTTTTCCATAGAAATAAAGAAGTTAGGACTAAGTACCAAGTACTAAGGACTGAGTACTTGAGCCATCCCAGTAACTTGGGAAGCACCTGTTCGCAACTTTGACCATTTCTAAACTGCTTTTGAACAGTGGTGGGTGAATGCCACTCCCCACCAGGAGATTATAACTCATTGAGAGTTTAAAGAAATTACCAATGACATCCCTAAATTCCAGTCATCAGTTGAATATTTTAATATTCTCTGACAAAAAACTAAAGAAAATTGCAGAAAATGTTTTTGAGTTTAGAAAATTTTTATTGCCTCTGTTCCATAAAATAAGTACTGATGATAAAATCTAAATCTTATCCAGGCCATTCAACTATTTGCTTAGAAGACGGTGGTGAGTAAATTTGTCTCATGTTCAGAGAGGATGGATTTGATGTCACAGTCACATGGGAATAGTAGTTTTTATTCTTTTATTTTTCCCTTTAAAGTATGAATAATTACTTGATAACATTTGTTTTATCTACATACTTTTATTTATTTTAATTTAATTTAATGTTTTTGGCATCCAGTCTTTTATTTTTTATCATATTTTCCAATACCATTTAGTCCCCTAATGCTCCCTCCCCGCAGCAGTCACCACACTTCTGTCCATGTCCCTCCACTCACTGACCACCCATGTCCACTGACCACCCATGTCCCTCCACTCACTGACCACCCATGTCCCTTTTTTGCTCAATCCCTCCACTCACTGACCCACCCCCTTAGCTGTCATCTGTTCTCTGTCTATGAGTCTGTCTCTATTTTGCTTGTTAGTTCAGTTTATGCAAAGTGAAATAAGCCAGCCAGAGAAACACAAATACCATATGATTTCACTCATATGTAGAATCTAATGAACAAACTGACCCATATATTTTTATTTAGGCAGAGTCTACTTATATTATTAACATAATTAGTGGGAATGTGTTTTTTCATCAAGCTTTGGCTGTAGATACATCAAAAGGACAAATGTCCTGAGGTTTGCTGATGATAAATCCAATGAGAAAGCAAATGTTCTTGGTGTCACATATACTGTGGTTTGTGAATCATAATGGCCTTCCAAATTTGTATTTTGGTCAATTCATTCTAAGCAGCTAAACTATCTCACTTAGGACAAAGCTGGCCATGGACTATGTGGTTCCTGGACAATCTGCCTACCTCATTTCTACTGTCTGAAAACTTCCTCATGCATTCATTTCTTCCATAAGGACTTTAAGCCTCATTGCTCTGAGACAGGGGGATAAAGTCAGGGTTTCTAGTCTCTTCTTCAGTTCATCTGTGATAGTAGGAAAGCATGCCACACAAGTCTTGAAAGGGGACCTCAGGTGTGGTAGCTGATGCTTAATGAGAAGACTGGATATCACTAAAGCGATTTCTTTATCATTTGCCTAAATCAGATGATGGTTCGAGTAATAGACTAATAAATGTTCTGTCTGATCTCTCTGATTTGTTAACACAGAACACAAAAATACCCTGACAAGGCAACACAACAAAGCAAGTGTTTAAGAAGAAACTGCTTGCTGAACATAAAATATCGGAGAAGTTGATCTTATCTGACAACCCATAGGAGCAGAATAATTGAACCTCTCCCCTGCTTAGTTCACCCACTTTCCCTATCTGCTTTCCGTCATCTTTTTCTTAGCCTTGACTTGGCCAATGTCTATTTTCTAAAGTGAGTCCTAAAGAATGGAATCTGTAAAAATAAGATTAATTGCTCAATGAGGTCACTAATACACTCTGATATAAATGTCTGCTTAAAATTACAGGTATTTACAAAAACACTAAAAAAATGATAGGTGTTAATGAGATGAGGTTTTTAACATGTGTTATATTCCTTGGAAAAAAGATGTCTGTGAAAGCTCTGAATGTTTGCTTCTTTGGCGTTGCCTTCTTTCCCGCCCCATAAATACCAGCAATTCCCTACTCATGCCTTCAGTCTAGTGCTCCTTTGGGAGACCAACACAGCAGCTGTGTAAGGGACCAAGGTCAGGAAATAACTAATAATGTTTACCTGGCAGTTTCCTTCATGTGGAGGGTACCTCCTGGCTTCCATTCATCTCCCTACCAATTGTTCAGGGTTAAAATAATAGAAGACTCCTTTCTAATGCTTAAAGTATTGTAAGGATTGGTTTCTATTCAAGAGAAAACAACATTGGTTTTTGACCAGGGATGAAGTACTATTGCATAGTCCCCTTAAATTTTTGTTTTTAACAGTCAGTGTTATTCATAGTCAAGACCAAAAACAGTTATCTCAGACAGAAAACAAGGCAGCAACTGCTGGTATTATGTGCTTGGTGGGGACTCTGAAAGCTATACCTGACTCACTGTCCCTCTCCGCCCAACCATCAAGGGTTCTGTAGTTTCACCACGATCCATTCATTCCTTTGGTTCCTTTTGGGCTTCAAGTGTTTCCAATTAAAATGCAGCTGCTCTTGGGAGAATTAGACATTAGGTTTGTACTATTACACACCTTAGCGAGGTCTGAGATGTTGATACCTAACACTCATACAGGGCTGAAGGTGAACAGCAGAGAAGCAGTGGAAATGGAAGTTTGAAGGTGCCACATTCATGCTGTTTTAATTTTTTATTGAATTTATTGAGGAGACACTGGTTAATAAATTATATGGGTTTCAAGTGTTTAATTCTACAATCATCTACATCATCTCTATATTGTATTTTGTGTTCACAACCCCAAGTCAAGTCTACTTCCATCACCATTTTTTCCCCTTACCCTCTTCCACCTCTCTTTCCCTCTGGTAATCACCATACTGTTATCTGTTGTCTATGAGGGGTTTTCTTTGCTTAATCCCCTCCCCTCTGACAGCTGCCAGTCTGTTTTCTGTGTCTATGAGTATGTTTCTATTTTGTTTGTTACTTTACTTTGTTCATTAGATTCCACATGTAAGTGAAATTATATGGTACTTGTCTTTCTCTGACTGGCTTATTTCACTTAGCATAATATCCTCTAGGACCATCCATGTTGTTGCAAAAGCAAAGATTTCCTTCTTTTTTACAGCCAAGTAATATTCCATTGTGTAAATGTACAACAGCATTTTTTTATCTACTCATTTACTAATGGGCACTTAGGCTGCTTCCAAATCTTGGGTATTGTAAATTACACTACAATGAACATACAGGTGCATGTGTTCTTCTGAATTAGTGTTTCGGATTTCTTCAGATATATTCCCAGAAGTAGAAGCACTGGGTCATAAGGCAGTTTCATTTTTTAATTTTTTTAAGGAAACTCCATACTTAAAGAATGGGAAAACAACATGAATAGACACTTCAGCACATTCAGTTTTTGACACCTCACAAAATTGCTGAGTACCCATCCAGCTTCTCAGTATCTTCACACAATCTAAAATATTTACCAATTCAAAATAATCCACATGGGAATTCTTTGATTAATTTACATATTTCAATTTCATTTAATTCTACCTCAGTATTTGTTAGGTATAATCTATATGCCAACTAGTATACCAAGTCTTGAAAGAGAAGATTAGGAAAACAAGTGTTCTGCCCTTAAGAAAATCACAAATAGAAGAGACAGACATTCAAAAAGAAAAACCTAATATTAACATACAAGGCAGGCCAAAGTAAAATGCCAGATAGTGACAGCAAGCTATGGGGAGGGAGGGAAAGCTGTTTATTCTGTTTGACAGATTAGAAAGACACTCAGAGAAGTGATGGCATTTGATTTGAGTTCTGATTGATAAGTTGCAAATGGGTAGAGAACAAGGGAAGGACATTCCAGGCTGAGGCAACAGCGTGGAGGTAAAAGTCTATACCTCTTTTGAGAATAATCTGTTATCTGCTGTGGCTTCAGTTCTGGGTATATGGAAAAACATAGTGGGAGAGATCATTCATTCAATTTACAATTGTTTGCTGTTTTTATCCATATGCATAAGGCATGTAGCTACAAAATGACGTAGTATACATAAATGGTAAGTGACAAAGCAATACAAACCCACAGAGGACTATCTTATTTTCTTACAACTTTCTCTACCACAGCATGTGTTCCCTTAACCTTTTCAATTTCTAGAAGTAGAAAGGATAGGAAAATGTAGGTGGCTAAGCGTGACCTGGAATGGGCTCACAATGGGTGCTCCCAAGCAGAGGGAGAAAGAAACATCCTGGATGCTCCTTTGGTTCCAGCTTCTCATGCCCCGCCAGGGCTTCCTTCTTCATCTGTCTGAAAGCTAGTTGGGGAGGGAAGCTGGGAAATGTAGTTTGCAGGGCCCAGCCTCCTGCATAAAGCTAAGAAAGAGATGTCAAGGGATATATCTCAGAACAAATAGATAACCGGCACATACAAGTACGTGTTTATTTACACAGAGGTAAAGTAATATATTGCATACATAAAAATAGACTTATAGATTGTGCGATCCCAGATTTAGAAGAGATATTCTTCTTTTCTAGATACTGTCAGATTGTGCCATGCAGGTGTAAATATTTTATTCCTATAGCTTTGCATTTACCTACTACATAAATTCAGAAGAAGATCAAAATTTCAAAATTGTAAAATATTGTATACAAAGATCCTTTTGAGTTAGTTATTGGTTGTTTTATTTTTTTCAGAATTTAACTGAGTTTTTATCTATGTTGTCCTCTTAGTCCAGCTCATCACACGGACTCATTTCCTGCACTGTGTGAGTGCTAGAAGATAAATATTTTCTCCTGACACCACTGGGCACCCGGAGCAGGGCTCTGTGCACAGGGACCTGAATGAATACTGTTTGCTAACAAGTTTATAGAAGCAGAGCTTGCAAGGTGACAGTTTACTTTATTTCTTGTTTCCATTTGCTTTTCTTTCCCCAGAAGTTTTCAGTAACCTTAGAAATGTATTCAATGTGAAGAGTTCTAACCCAAGGTTAATTTGTGGCAAGATGAACATGTTTTCCCTTCATCAAGCTACATTTACTTTAAAGTCCATAAAGTAGTTTTATTCATGTTGCTGTTAATTGCAGAACTCCTGGAAATCTGCCAAGGATAATGATGTTTGTCACTTTTGATCAGTGCTCTGCTATAGAACAACTTGTTCAGGCCCTTGCTGAGAAAGAAAAATCTTTTAAATGGGTTGTACACTTCTTGTATGTCGAGTACCAAACTGAGATGAGATCAGAAAGCATGATGATTCATGATTCATCTCTATAACTCAGAAGCAAAGAAACACTCAAATGTACATTGGGACTGTGAAAGTTTTTCTATAGTCATGTATTTTTTTTCTCAATGTTCTAGCATCTTGTCTTAAACCAATAGTGAGTTTAGCTGATATTTCCTCTGACCTTTATTTGCATTTAGACTTAATATTAAGGGTAATAGTGAAATCTAGTCACAGATTCATAAGGGACTTGGGCAGGTAACTCAGAGGAGTGAGATATGCTGGGGTGAACAGAAGGGCACCTGTTGCATCTAAAGAAAGCCACTGCTTCTTAGCATCACCCCACTTATGCAACAAGTGGCACTGGCTGTAGTGGACCACGTCCTGTTCTAAATGCGGGAAATACAGCAGCGGACAGACAAAAATCCTTGCCCTGTTAAGGTTTCATATTTCAGTAGTAAGAGACAGATAACAAACAGGCAAATAAGTGAATACGTTATAAGTTGAATGATGACAAACACTAAGGAATTAAGCAAAGTAGGGTAAAGGTATATCAGATTGGGGTGAGGGAGGGTAGATTTGGCAGCTATCAGAGACAGTGACAGTGGATGAGTTACTTACAGGATGTGAGTCACCAAGCCATGTGAATATCTGGAAGGAAAGGAGTTCTCCTAGGCAGAGAGACTGCGTTCAAAGGGCCCTAAGGCAGTGGTTCTCAGATTTTGCTGGACTTTAGAATTACTGGGCACCTTTAAACATTGCTGATACCTGGCTCCCACGCCCAGACATTGTGATTTAATTAGCTTGATGTCCAATTAAATCAAGAGTTTTGGAGTTTCGAAAGCTCCCACAGGTAACTGAGTTGTGCAACGAGGTGGGAGCACTGGCCCTCGGGCTCCAGCCAGTCATTGTCATGCAGAATCGCAGGACCACAGCCCCCAGGCTTCTGACCTTTTCAGGAATGGTCATCCAGGCTGGTTTTTGGTTGCTGCCGCTGGTTTGTTTATTTTTTGCATTTTTAAATTTATGAATATGTCTTTTTTTGCATTTTAATTTTAAAAACCTTACAAGCAAATGAAATTTCCTTTGAACCAGATCTAGCCCATGGGCTACAGGCTTGCAATTTCTGACTTAATGGATTGAATCCAGAGATAGCTTCAAAGATATGAATATACCCTATAAGTCAAGGTGCAGTGCAAAGATAGGGCAGCTTGGAAAGGGATGAGTGTGGATGTGGAGGTAGGCCAGTCTCTGCCTCCCACAGCCCTGAGCCCCAGGGGAGCAGTGCCACTTGATCTCACCCCAGGACTGGGCCTCTGCCCTCTGCTCCTGAAAAGACGCTGGCATTCAGGCTGCCTGTCACTACCAAACCCAATAAGCAATGACAGTGATCGAATCTTTATGGGCGCTTTATTCAGATGGCTGGCAATCTGAGAAGATGGCAAGTTCATACCCTAACAGACCATCTTGTCTTCTCTTTCCAGGCCAGACTTTTTATAATGGCGGTGTGGGTGGGTGGGGGTAGGCAGACGAGGGAAGGAGGAATAAACAAGGTGGGTGAGGGCTTTGAGATTCAGAAGCTGCAACATTCCTGTCCTGCGCAGTTAGCTGTTCCCAGGGGAGGGTGATCGTGCTCTCCCTGGAACACAAAGGCCTGGATGCCTCCAGCTGTCCCCAGGCCGTAATCTTGAGCAGTGCCCCTGGAGGTCAGCTGTTTTCCCAGGAGCCAGGACAGGCCTTATCTGTAGTTTCTGAAACAAAAGCTTTAACATACACAGTAATTGCTAGACTTATAACTTTTTACCTTAAGCTAAAATTTTCCAAGTCTTGAGTCCCCTATCACTCCCTCAGTCCATCTTCTCAACTCCATTTGACGTGGGTCTCAAGCCATGCCTCTGCTTTTAGCTGCTCCTTTTGACCTTGGTGTCACTGACCCCAAGGACTCAGATACATATTTTGGTAATACATGAAAAAATCAGATTGCAAATGAGTAACATATCTAAATAATATATCCACATAGATATCTTAATAGAAACAACAACGTAGAAGGATATATCAGTATTATTGTATTTATCTTCACAAGGCAACAGAGTTTATGTTACTTTTAGAATCCAGAATATTTTTGCATATTGGACACTTGTAGACAGAAAAAAATGTGTCTTTTTCATTCATATTACTCATATATATATATTTAGAGAGAGAAAGCAAGCAAGCCCGATATATTGTAGGTATTAGATAAATATATGTAAATGAATGAGTGCAATAAAGAGGCACAAGTTTTAAATACAAACCCCTTTGTATTTAAATGCATTATAAGGGCAAGCATGTGCCAGAGTTAAGTGAAAATCTTGCATTTTACTTATGTTCAGAGAAACCAGTGCCCCCAGATGTCAAAACAGGGAGACACTGTAAAGCAGAGCTGAGAGGTGGAGAAGGAGCAGGGTGTGAACATCCTCAGTGGTCTCTCTACATTTTCCCAAAGTCCACGTTTGTGCTAACTTCCTGAAACACCCACTGCCTTCTTTCCAGGTGGACTGCCCATCACTACCGTGTCCGATTCTAACTCACAGCATTGACGATGAGGTTATCAGGGAGAGATGTGAACATGGCCTATTTTCGTGTAACTTAAAGATGTATTACTTTTTTAAATGATAATTTATTATTTATATCCTGTCTGTGAGGGAAGGGAGAGTTCAGGCATCCAATTTTTGTTTTTCTGGTGGACAAGGGACTGAAAATATTTTCTCCCTCCTTAACCTCATCATCACTACCTGGATAGAAGAGAAGCTGAGACAAGGCATGCAATGCTTGTTCAAGGTTGAGTCCCATATTGCTAGAGCCAGGGATGCCCCTAGAATTAGCCTTGTCCAGCAATTCACAAACTCTAACAGGACTGTTACTTTCTTTACCCGGCAAAGAAATCTGGCTGCTGTGTCAGACCAGAAAATATATACTTGTATCATGGCTTTTGTTAAAGTGGAGGTCTGAGGCTTCTTGTTTCCTGAGGTGACCTGAAGGACCATCTTAGAACCCTAGGGCTTCTCAGAGCAGTTTTAATAACCCCTGAATGAGTCCAAGCTCCACATTCTACAGATATTGAGACTGAGCCCCAGAAAAGCTGTGACTCCTACTATACTGTCAAGTTAATGTGCAGAAAGACCACCTCTTGAATGTTTAATAGTGATGATGAGTGGGTTCTTAATGGCTTTATCCCGTCTTCGGATTAATCTTGCCATCTGTTTCATCTATTCTTCTCTAAGGCTGCTGGCCCTGTGGATATTTCATACTCATTAATAGCTCCATCAGCAGTCCAGTAAAGGGAAAAGAAGATGGAAAACTCAAATCCTTTATTAGATCTTATCTAGAGGAAGAAAGATTGAAACTAATGAACATGGCAAGATGTGTGTCAGCTCCGGCTGGTCTGGATGCTTTCAGGGCTGCTCCTGGACAGTTTCAAACTGCCTTCTACAGCCATGTGTTTCCACTCACCCCAACTCTACCCAGACTTGCTTCCTGTCCAAACATAAAACTTAGGAAACTTTCCTTCCCAAAGCAAAGACTAAATTCAACACCAAACTCAGTCTTACTTAGATCAAGGATTTGCAGCTGGCACCAGATTCCATCTGGGTTCTCTCTCCTCTTGTTTGAAAATTTTGATGGTTTTCAGCATCCCTGCTGTCCAGCTTCACCTGAATTTTGATGCAAACTGTTCTTTTTGTAATGTTTGTGAGGAGCTAGGTTTTGGTCTCTTATCACAACCTGCTCCCCATCATCAGTTTCCAAACTCAGGTCTCTGGGATGCATGTGTTTTACCCTGAAGAAATGGCCCCTGGGTTCCTGGTTTGACTGCCCAACCCTCGTGTCTGACCACCCACGGCCCCTGCTGTGAGCCCCGGGGGAGTTCAAAGAGTGCATCTTAGCAGAGTTCTTGGTTTTGCTGCTCCCCAAAAAAGGACTAGTGACCCTCAGCTGACAAACAAAATCAGTAGTCCCACCCACCTAACATCAATTTTGGGAACTAAAAATGGCAACCTCAAGTGTGAGTAGGCTCTAGGAACTATAATTGGTTTAAATGTAAGTCTATATCAGGACACAAACTAAAAAGGAAAGAGAAGCTTAATAAAACTGAGTATCAACTGTGTGCAAAACATTCTGCTAGACACTTTCCCACATGCATATGCCTTGATTCAAGTCATTCCTCTCTTCAGTTAAATTCATGTTTATACACACATATGAATATGTAAAAATATGTATGCATTGAGATATAAAATACATAGTGTATATATATGTATGTGTGTGTATGAATTTGCTTGAATAAAACTATAGCTGCTATAACAAAAACAAAATTATAGTGGCTTAAATAAGATAAAAGTTTTCCTGTTTCAAAAGTTATACCTCAAAGTTGTACACATTTTCTGTCCTTTCCATTTATTAACTGGGACACTTGGATGATCCACTCCCCTGTCAGAGCTTGAGAAGTCACATTCTTCACTGACAATGAACTCTTCACTGTTGCCACAGTCTGCTGCCATTTACAAAGAATCATTGAAACTGCCTTCCCCCAAATAGCTCCCTCTCACTCAAGCATAGCTAGTACATTTGTTCTTTTCCTTTGGTAGATTGTCTGCTCTTTGGAAGTGGGAACTGTGTCTCCTATAATTTACCTCAAAAGGTCTTTGGATGTGTAGATGGAGGTTATTAGCTATTTGCTATTACCACAAAAGACAGAACAAGGAGAAATAGCTTCAAGGGAAAGTAGATAATCAGATAAGGTGGTCAGATATTAGAGTCATTTATTGAGGGAGCTTATTGAATCTTCTTCCTTAAAAATATTTCAAACAGAGCAGAAAACCCAAGATGGTTTGGAAGCAGTTCTCCCTGGTACAGATGACTAAATTTTGAAACAAATTGTTTTGTACAATTTAGGTCAATTCAGCTGTGCTGTTTACCCCTTCATTAGTAAAGAGCTCGTAATGCTGGTTTCAGAATGGCATTGCACTGTGTGAGCATGGCCCTCTCCATTCTCCGTTCTCTGCCATGATTCACAGCCACTGTACCATTTTTATTTACTCACTCATTCAGCTAATATACATGGGAGGCCTACTATGCACCAGGCACTAGGTTTTGACTGCAGAACTGCGAAGAGATGCATATTATCCTCACTGATGAGACTGGTGACTAAGGGGCATGGTGATCTAAGCAGCCTCCCAAACCGTCCAAAGCTTAATGAGCCAGACAGCCTCTGAAGTCCAGGCAAGTGGATACCATGTACTTTCTAAGCTGGGTAAATACCAAATTCCCTGTAGTCCGATACCTCGGGGGCCTTTAGCAGTTGGAGGCTAAGAAGTGGTGTTTAGATATATTAGCTATCAGGAAGTGTAACTCTTCCGCCCCCGTTTTATATGCTCCTTATTCTCACCTGAGTGCCCAGATCCTTCTTTCCTGTGGGAGTCATCTGGGTAGAGCCTGATCTTCAAAAGTCACAATAAAATGTATGTTTTATTGTCTCCTTTCCCTATCTTATTGGCAGGGAAAAAGTGGAGCTGTGGGACCGATACTCAGAGGCATGTGGGGCTTGGGGTTTATGCTCGAAGATAAACGCTGCCTCTCAGGCCCAGCTCCCTGCTTTCACATATTTTCGCCTGAAAGGGAGAAGTGATCACATTGCCACTGCAGAGCCTGAGAGATTTATAACTCTGTAGTTTTATGATTGCTTTCGTTTTTTACCACCTACTATGTGCCAGAGACTGAACAAGATGCCTCTTAAGTCTACCTTTAATCTTCACACGTACCATAGAAAATACTATATTTATCCTGCTGGTGAGGAAGTGAGACTAAGAGAATCAAAGTGTGTTAGTTAGAGTGGGCTATCTGCTAACACATAACCCCAAATTTAAGTGTCTTGACAAAGCAGGAGATTATTTCTTATTCAAGCAATAGCCCAACATAGTGTTTCTGGTCAGACAGTCCTTCAGCCAACAACTTGGGGTCCAGAACAGAAGGAGCCTGGAGACCTTTCCCACTGGTGAATGTAGAAGAAAGGGTAGAATCACATGGAGTATATACATCACCTTTTCCCATGTTCCACTGTCCAGAACACAGTCACAAAATTGTCTCTAATTGCAAAGAAAGGAGGGAGAGAGAGTCCAGTTGTGAGAACAAGAGAAAAAGAAAAACTGTTCAACTAGCCAGTCTCTACCACAGTTAACTCTTACCCAAGTTATATAGTTAATATGTAGTGGGTCTAGGATCCCAACTCTCTGACCTGGCACCTAGCTACATCACTGTGTGTGAGCTCCCACAGCAGAACATCTTGGAAGTGCCTTGCCAAAGGGAAGTAGTTCTTTGGGGAAAAAGATGGTCAATGTCTTTACTGGGATCCTGGAAATACACTGAAGTCAAGGATGGCTCTATCAATCCATCGTCAAAAAACAGTGATGAAGACATTCTTAGAGACTAAAGAAGGAAATAGAAGCTTGGGGTGATCTCTGTTCCTCTGCCAGGAGATGCAATAATTCTACCTGGAATCCGCTTTTGACATTCAAAGATAGCTGAACTGTCACTGGGTAGAACAACCTAAAGGATGGGGAACCCTACTCTGTGTTTTATTGAAAAATCTGTGCACTCTTCTGAAAGATCTGTGGCCTTTGATCATATTACAATACTTCTATGAATCCCTTAAGTGTCCAAAAAGACCTGAGGGTGCTCCTGAAGAAAGGCAAGTCTAACTAGGAGAAGGCCCAGCCCAGGAAGCAGTTAGCCCATCAGCAAAGGAAAGCTCTGTCCATCATGGCAATGGACCAAGAGCTGTGAGCCACAGAATAGAGAAGGTAAAAATCAAATATGGTTAGAATGATTTTAACGGCACGCTCTGAGAATAATTTTCATTCAGAAATATTGAGAAAGTCTTAGTGAGATTTCAAAGGACTAATATTTGGCTCCTTTGGGAATATCATGCTTGACTTGTTTTTCCTCTATCTACAAATTTCATGTGATTTCTGATGTGCTTGTAAGTGGGTATGAGGCCAATAGATTGTCTGGAGGCAAGAGTTCTCCAGGTTTGGGGGAAAAGCATGAACCAAAACAAGTAAATCATAACCATAAAATAACTGGGGCCTGGGCCTCATGGATCCCAGTGTTACGGTGATACAAATAACCATGGTAGCATCTTAAACCACTTTGTGAGAGTTAATTTAGGAAAGTACATAGTCTGGGAGTGTAAGACCTCTGAAACTGTCTTCTTATTTTATGTTCATAAATTCCAACTTGACTCTTAAGGCAACACATTGAGTTTGAATTAAAATGAAAACTCTCAATTGGCATTTTTATGGTATCTTTACTTTCCTTCTGAAAGTTTTTATTTTTTCATTTGTTTATATTTATGTGGAAAATATCCCTGTATTTGTCCACATTTTCTTTATGCCTCACTCCACATTGTGCTGTTAAATTTCTTTGAGGACCAGAGCGACATCCTACTTTCTAATTCTTGGTAGTTGTATTGCCCGTAGCATTCCACCACACAGATGGAGACAACCCATGATAACCCACCTACACAGAGTATATGGCTGTCTTCCCAGCCAGGAGTGCCCAAACTTTTCCCTAAAATGGTTCAGTTTGTCTTTAATTAAAACTTAAAACATGAGCTTCTTGGCTCTGGCAAGGGCTCTCAGATGAGAAGCCGCTCACACAGATTTGTTTCGGTGCAATCTGCCTCTCAGCAGGCCCCGTAGATGCTGCCATCGGGTTCTAGGATGAGAGAAAGCTTGTAAGCTCACAGAGCTACTGAGAAAGGCAGTTAATGGCCAGAAGGACCTGCAGCTCCTTTCAGTTTTTAACTAAAGCTAACTTGGGGATCATTACTGGAGGGAGACTAGTTTGGCAGCTGTCGGTGTGGAGGGCAAGGATGCTGAGCTGACTGCAAGCCATGTGGACCCAAGGCCGCACACCCATCGGCTATTCTTTGTCTCCCCCGCATCTCAAAGCTCAGCCACGGCTCATAAATGAAGTCCCTCTTTGTCTTTACCCTCTACTCAGCCTTGTTTCCAAAGCAGAACTTCATTTTGATCTAAAATTCCCACAGGGTCTTTAACAACATTAAAAAGCCAACCAGCCTATCAGGTAACAATTTATTCTTTTTACACCCTACCAAAAGTGGTTGCATATATAAGAAGAGTAAAACATATTGTTTCTACCCACAAAGGGCATTCAACCTAGTTGTTGAGGTAAACCCATCACAAATACAATATTACATACATATGTAAAATTTTGAAATACATATGGAAATTATATGGGGCAGATTGTAAAAATGTAAGATATCGTATAACGTACAGAGTAGACTAAGGACAAGAGTGGTTCAAGAAAGGAAAGATACTAAAATGGTCCTATTACTATTTTGTCCTTTTCCAGATTATCTAACAAGAGTTCCCTTGATTAAAATATCTGAAGCATGTGCAAAAAGTGGACATTTACATTTCAATATATTCTGAATTCTTTCACTATTGACTTAATCCATTTTCAGTAGTCCCCAACTTATTAGCAGAAGAGCCTAAGAGACTCTTAGATATTATAGAATCTACAATTCCATATACCTACCTAATGGATCTTATAGAGAGAATAAATATCTTGTAATTTTTCAGGAATTTGGTGAAGATGATATAATTAATGAGTTGCCAATCCATTAAGGAGAGCTACTGAACTTGTAGTAGCTCTTTGTCATTTTATGTTTCTTTTTTCAGTCAATGAAACTAATTTTATAACTTCTATACATAAAATGTTAAATTTTACCCAAATTCTATTGGACATTTATTTATCATTGTCTTAAACCTTTACTTCCTCAAGTACAGAATTATATTCTGAATATTTTTAACTTGTGTCAGGTGGTTAGTGCCTTGCTGAGAAATACTTTCTTTTTTCAGTTATCTGGCTAATTAGGTGACTGCATGAAGTAATTTTGAGAGAAAATAAATTTATGTGTTCATGAGAACCTTCATTCTCACTGGTGAGGTTTCTTCCTTCCCTGAAGGATACCATCATTAATTATGACCTCTTAGTGGTTTTAAGGTTTTCAGCTTATTAGAAACTATTAAGAAGTATCTTATAATAAAAGCTACCATGTGTATATTATCTATTACATATAGTATTATCTAACATATTATTTAATTCACTCTTTTATCAATCCTGTGATATAATTATGTTTATGCACTATGGATGAGTCTCAGAGTTAATTAACCAGAGTTAATTCTGGCCAAGGCAGAATCTGAACACAGATATGTGACTCCAGAAACCACGTTCTTTTCATTGTAATAGAAGGTAATTCAAGATTGGGCCTGCAATCTAAACACAGTATATCTCTGACACTCATAGTTTCAGAAAATGTGTGCATTTATGCCAAAGAAAATTCAATATTGTATTCAGGGCCTATATCTGGCATGATTCTTTCTCCTATCTTCCCAGTTGATGCTTGCCTGCCTCCCTCCCTCCCTCCCTTCCTTCCTTCCATGTTCATTTATAGATCACCTCTCTGTGCAAGGCATGGACACACAAGGATGAGCAGCTGGCAGTCCCTGCCCTCATGCTCATATGACTTGGACACAAATGCAAGTCAGTGAAAAGACAATTCTAACACAAGTGCGATAGCAGCTAAATTGAGATAAGCTTAGGGCAATGGAGGAAAATAAGAAAGAAGAACCTAACCCAGCCTGGGAAAGAGGTGGGGGTTAGTCATTGAGAAACGAGCAGGTTGCCTTCATCACTGTGCTTTGTCAGTGTGCCTCACTTGGTTGGAACATCATCCAGTAGCCAAAGGAAGGATTGCAGGTTTGATTCCTGGTCCAGGGCCATGCAGAAGGCAACTGATTGCTGTTTCTTTCACATAGATGTTTCTCTTTCTCCCTTCCTCTCTCTCTCTAAAATCAATGGGAACAAAGAAGAAAAGAAACAAGTAGGTCCATATAATTTTATCTTTTAGATTAGTCTAGGATTGATTGAGGAAGTTAGAGCAACTAATTTAGTTTTTTCATTGGAAAAAAAAAAGAAATATTCGACATCTAAATTTTCACATCTACCACCATCAAAGGAATCTTGAATTAAAGCATACAAATGCAACTTTGGGGGAGCTCTAGTACTTGGGATACGTTTGCAGAGGTCTCTAACCTGGAGCATGTGCTGCCATCCCCAGGACCTCTGTCCTCCTAAGTACCTCGTCCAGTCCACAGTCACAGCCAGCGCCTCTGTCCAACAAGCCACTGCATCTCCTCCTGAGCCAGGATGAAGGCCTCTGAACTGGCTTCCCTGTCATCTGTCTTTTCCCTTCCCAGTGTATTTTCTACCCAGAAGAGTCATCTCTCTAAAAACACATTTGATTGTGTTGCTCCTGTGTTTACAAGCTTACTATTACTAACAATAAAAGTCCAAAGTTCTTATTAAAATGCCTCACAAGGCCCTTCACAACCTGACCTCATTATGCCAGTTCTAGTTTGATGGCCCAGCATGGGTCCCATGCTCTGGCCCCTCGCTGATGCTGATCCTCAGTCGTAACTTCCCTCCACTCTGTCTGACCAGTGCTCGCTCTTCAAGGCTTCTGACTCCTCTGCAGCCAAGGTGGTCACATTTTTCTTTATGTTACCATGGAACCTGGTTCCATTCTTATCATAAAAATTGTATCTCTTTGTTACCACCACTTGTCTCCAGGTCTGTCTTCACTGCTAGACTGTGAGTTCCTCCAAGGCAGAAAATAAATGGTATCCATGTTCCACAATTGTATCCTAAGTGCCTAGTATGACACCAGGTTTATAGACAATACCTCATAAGTGTTTGTCATTTATTCATAATGACCAATGTTTACGTAGCAATATCTATGAAAACTTCTGCATTGCATGCATTATTTCTGTTTTTTCTTACAACCTACCTCTTGATTAGGTACTACAAATATTCCTAATTTTACAGATTAGGAAATTGAGGCTTGGATTTGGTAAATAATTTGTCCCAAGTTAAATTGAAGGAAAGTGGCACATCTAAATTGGTCTCCTAACCGCTATAGTATATTGTTGAGTGAGTGAATGCATGCATACATGAATGAATGAAGAAAGAAATGCATGCATGTTGCTGTTGATTACATCTTTGGTTATACTAGAAATTGTGGTAAGCCTAAACTCAAGTAGTTTTTTAAGTCTCCTTTCATAACAAACTTCTAAAATAATTTAAGTAGGGCTTTACAATGTGTTTGTCTCTGGGGAAGTAGCAATCAGTTTGGGATTTGTTGTTAGTTCTAAGTAGGGATAAAGACTTGTACCTTGGAAATAAAAAAAAATTCAATAAAGTTGCTGTCTGAACAAGCATTAGCAAGCTCATCACATACAAGTATTGGGCAAGGCACTTAAAGAAAGAAACACCATGAAGAATACAATGTAGAATGACTAGTTATACAGAACACATTTAATAATCATAGGTTTCTGAAGGGAGGGTGTTCTTAGAGTTCACATAGGGCTGCTTCATCCATGAACTTGGAAGCAGGAGCCAGAATCCTGTGGTCTTCTTGCTGTGCGACTTTGGTCAGATTTTCTACTTTCTCCAGATTTCTGTTTCCTCAGAGGCACAAATTCAATAATATTCAACAGGTCTTTATTGATTGACAATCAGGCCAGAGGAATTGGCTCAGCTATTCTCTGAGTCAGTTCATATAGCTTACAAGCAGCGACTCCGAACTTTGCTCTTCTTCTCAAATGAGGACGTGGGGTCCCAAGAGTTGGGTACTTTGCCAAGGTTACATGACTAATTAATAGCAGAAAACAGTTTGCTATTACAAACATGACTAATTAATAGCAGAAGACAGTTCATTATTATAAACTGTCATTCTATACCACTAATGTACTGTGAGCTACCCCCACCACCACACACATACATTAAGGAGTATAAATTGTGGAAATTCATCATTTATCCTCAGCAACATCCAAAATAATCTCTGCATAATTTAACAAACATGGACTATTTGGAAAATTTTCAAAAAAGAACCCCAGGAAATGAGAAAATGATGTCATGATATTACCCCCAAAAAGAAATAAAAGTTCCATTTTTTTTTTCAAGAGAAAAGTAAGCCAGAATAACTCTAGTTGAATTCCAGTTCTGCTTCATACTAGCCACGTGGTCTTGTCCTCTGTGAGTATCAATTTCCTCCTGTCTAAAATGAGACAAGATGTTTTGACTCTCAAACAAGACACCATATATGAAAGTCTTCTGTAAACATCGAAAGCACTACAAAAATATTGGCTGTTATTAGCTGACGTGCTTTGCTCAGAGAGGTTATTACACTTCTCCATCTTCTTCCAAGACAGAGAAACTGCATTTAATAGTTGGAGAAGAATTTCATCTTGGCAAAAGAATCACCTTTCTGATAATGAGAGCTATTAGATGTTGGCAGGGGAGGCAGTAAAGGTATGTTAAAGTAATGTTTTGTTGAAGAATTGTAAGAAGACAAAATATATGGTATAGTTAGTTCCTCAGAGCAGGAAGGAGAAATAGAAGATCTCTGATAAGGAATATCCAATAGTAACAAAGTGTATTTGTGAGATTCTAAGACTGTTTTGTCAATTTCTTTCATGTGCATTTTGAAAGAAAAGACAGTTTGATAATACTCCATGAGTTTTTGTATAGGATGTGGTCATCAAATGCACTTTTGTTTTGGAAGACTTTCCATGCGGTCAGGGAAATAGTTTGATCTTTCTTGCACAACTGGGTTCTCTGGATGAAGGCAAAAACACTCAGAGCAGTTTATTCTGTAATGGGAAAAGCAAAAACTGAGAGAGAGAGAGAGCCTGAGACGGCTCCCTCCTGACAGCGCACTTAGAGGTTCAGCAACAGTGTTTTTTAACCGTATCACCTTTAATGCCTCCGAAGAGCAATTTGGGGAATGGCTAGTTGGCATTTGCAAGAGGTTAAAAGAAAAGGAAAATTGCTACCTTGCTGTGAATTTGTGCTTGTGTCTGTTTTATGTTTCCAAATAACAGCCTGTGGGTTAATTTATATAATTGTGAACTGTATTTATGAGATTAACACAGAGAAGTTTTTTTATTTAAAAAGTATGTGAGGGACCCAAGACATAGGCCGCATTTGGGGGAGACAAACTCCACTCTTTCAACAGTTTAGATTGGTCCATTGTATATAAACTGTTTTGTTAACCCGTACACAGCGTGTGCATTTTGAATATGTTGATGGCATTAAGGTAAAAATGAAAGAGCAGGCAAATTCTATGTAGCCAACTTTTTATATTGAAAGAGGCCCTGGGACCACCCAGCATTCTGGATTGTCATTTGCCAGGGGTCAATTGGGGTCTGTCTGTTTATTCTCAGGAGAGATTATTCATCTTTCAGTGCTCAGTAGCACCAAGCATTGATACCTGGAAGATAGTCAGTGAATTTCTCTCGAATTGAAATGAATAAAATTCATTTGATATGTCTTTGGCTGCTCACATGGAAATCCAGCTATGTCTCTTAAACAGTTTTCCTCAGATTTAGCAATGAAGGAGCTTGAGCAGGCTTCCTGGTTCGGAGAAAAGTCATTGCTTAGCTGGGCTGTCCGTCTATCCACTACTAACTGCTTGACCTTGGTAAGTTACCTCATGCTCAGTTTCCTCACCGGTAAAATAGGAACTTGACTGACCAAGTTTTTGTGAGGATTACATGAGATAGTCTATGTGAAGCTCTTAGAAGAGTGGCTACCTCATAGCAAGTGCACAATAAATATTGGCTAGAAGTATTACTCCTAAAGAACTAGCTAAACGATTTCAAGTGTGAATGAAAATAAATACAAACATGCATATATTTGCTCTTACTATAAATATTTATCAAGAGATTATTATGTGGCATGCCTTGTTGTTTTCACAACAGACACAGAGGTGGATAAGGCAAATAATAAATAGCATATGCCATGAAGAAAAGCAAAGAGAGAGATGTGATGGAGGGTGATGGAATGGGGGAAGTGAAGGTAGGGTGCAGTAAAGACCCTCCAAGGGGGTGACATTTGAGCAGAAAAGAGGAGAGGCTACTAGCAACATGGGTATCCAGGGGACGAGCATTCCTGGATGCAGACTGACCAGTGGAGAGGCCTTGGGTTTTTCAGGAAATGGAAAAATTAGTGTAGTAATGCAAAGTTTTTCAACCTCAGCATGATTGACATTTCAGGTGAATAATTCTTTGGAGTGTGTGTGTGGTGGTGGGGGGTGTTGTCCTGTGCACTTTAGGATTATCGGCATCCTCGCTGGCCTCTACCCAACCTATGCCAGTAACATGACCACCACCCATCAAACTGTGACAATAAAAATGTCTCCAGACATTGGCAGGTGTCCTCCTGGAGGGCAAAATCCTCCTCTTCCCTCCCTTGTTGAGACCCACCAGGCTAGTGAATGAGCAAGAAGAAGAGTGGTTTTACATGGAATAAACAGCATTAGGGAAGATCTTGGTGGTTCTTCCTAAGAACACTTCTGAGGCTTTATTGGCTGAGTATCTGACCTCACCACCCTCCTCCTGGCCAGAATATAATGTCTGGACATGCAAACACTGAGGCTGTGATTTCCTAGGCCTCCAACTTCATCAGTTACTATTCCTCTACTAAGCTTGTGCCTTTAATTTTTTTACTCAGAATATGAGGCAATCTCTTGTAGCTTTTATTTCACCAGGTAAAATATGTAATACTGAACCATATTCCTAATAAAATAATAAGCATGTGGAACAAAACTGTTTCTTCAGTGAAAATTAACATGAGGTATTTTATTAAGTATTATATTTATTTTACCTGAAAATTGAATTGGAAATAGCTGTCTCTTTTGAGTTCTCAATGATAAAAGGTTTGCAAGCAGCTATGATTTAGTGTATTAATCTGAAATGTATAGATATATGGTAGGTTACAAGGGTAGGGGAGAGCTAATAACAAACTATACCAATAGAAAGCCTCCTGAAAAGCTTCCCATACAATATAAAATATTAGCAAATAATTTACTCTTTTGAGTATATGTGAATTAAAACTCCCAAGGCCACAGGATTAAGCATTATTTTCATTTGGTGCAAAAAAGAAGGTTGGCATCAGAATGGGTGTGACCGTAATCAAGATCGACTCTTTGGTGACCCGATGGGTTGAGACCTGTCTTCATCTTTCAATGATTATTTCTTCCTTGGACATAGTAACACAGTCATTAGAAATACTCTTCTTAGAGTATTTACTCTCTGGCAGAAAATACTCCAGGAATATTTTCTAGATATAGAGGGAAGTAGAAGACGACCCTGGAAGATTTTCTTAAAGAATACAGTTAGG
>PVKU01006114.1:78297-101849 GCA_004027475.1 Anoura caudifer
TTTTTTTTTTTTTTTTTTTTTTTTTTTTTTTTTTTTTTTTTTTTTTTTTTTTTTTTTTTTTTTTTTTTTTTTTTTTTTTTTTTTTTTTTTTTTTTTTTTTTTTTTTTTTTTTTTTTTTTTTTTTTTTTTTTTTTTTTTTTTTAACTAATCTATGAAGTTTTCTCAGATTAGAATTAGAGACTGGCTTTAATCCCATTGTGAGATGCTAGAAGACTCAAGCATCCAGAATATAATGGAAATAAGTCGAGGCCCTGGAGACCTCAGTCTGAATCAGAGTTAGAAACCTGTCCAGTTTACTCAGACCCCTCTAGGCTTGCTAACGTCTCAGATGCTATGACTTACACTGGGTCACTTGGAAGTCCTTCAACAGAGAATTTCTGCTTGGCATGCGTATCAGGTATTTGAATATTTTCCCCTTCATCATTCAACCCATATGATTCAGAATAATAACTAAAAATAATCCTTTACTAACAATGTCTCTTAGCTTTGGGAATCAATCTCTTCAGAAGCGGAGATTTTAAGAGAGGAAGGATAATTGAACCCAAGAATAGACTGCCATGGGAATCGCTCCATTCCCGGAGAACATAAAGGGAAGACTGTGCAGACATCTGCTGATGGGCTAGACACGGCGCTGTCTGGGCTGGGTGCTCTCCGGGGCTCCCTTTCAGCGCTAGGCGGCTATGATTATTTTGCGGAGGCAAAATGAATGCCACAGATTTTTCTTTTTAGTGCTATGAATCTGTGCCTTTCTTTTAAAAATCTTTATTGGATTTATTAAATTTCAAAATTAACAAATGCTTATTTCAAAAAGAATTCAAAGTAAAATGTGAAAATATGCCCCTTACTCCAATTCCACTCCTCAGAATGAAGGTGAGCACTATGGAGGCTATCCTTCCAGGCTTTTTAAAATGTATGTATTGATGCATTTTATAAATATGTGTGCATGTGCGTGTGTGTATTCCAAAGAAACTATATAAATGTATTATGAGTAGACATATCTTTATATTTATGTAAATATATATATATATATATGGTTTCTTATTTGTAACAGTGGAAGTTCTTCAAAACTTCCCTCTGAAATACTCCTCTGCCCTAACTTTTATGCTTCTTGCTCTTATTCCCATTTTCTTCAATCTCCACATTCTGTACACTAAAATTCAAAGGGCATTACGAAAAAGGAGATCTCAGTGAAGGCTGGGGGTAGGGAAGACACAGAGATACCAGGACCAAAGGTTTCTTTGGCAATGCATTATATATAGTTTGTCACATGTGTAAAATTTTTGTGTCCTAATTTATATAAGATCTATTCCTAGAAGCGCAGTCACTTGTGTCTAAGGATATACCTCAATTTTAATGCAACTTCCTTTAAAGGAGCCCAAGAAACTCTTGGAGGACATTTTGCTGTGAACTGCCCCTACAAACATCTCGCAGTATCTTGCCATTCCCCCAAGGATTTTATGTGTGGGTGTGGCTCTCCAGTAAACACAAAATTCATGGCTTAGTTCAGAGAAGAGCAAGCCTGACCATAAGGAGCAGAGGAACATAGGTAAACTGTAAATGAATTTCGTTTCAGCAAAGCATGGAACCAGAAAACGAGAGAGGTGAACCTGAGAGTAATTCCTAATTCTACTTGTTTCTTACCTAACCTTGTGTCAGCTCCCAACTTTCACCCTTTGGTTAAAACATTTCCCCCCAAAAGGACTCTTTTATTATTAATCCATCTCATCTCCTCTGCTCATTCCAATACCCACTGTTCCATTCCTGGGCTCTTACGACATGCTACGCTGTCCTCTATCACAGCGATATCACTTGATATTTTATATCCTTGCTTGAAGTAGTTTTTTAATCTCTGTAGTAATCTAAAATTCTTCAAGACAGTCTTTGATCTCTATATCCTCAGCACCAAGCATAGCATGGTATATAGTAGGTCCTCAATATATGAGTAGGTCAAAGAGCTAAATAAAATATTGATGACTTATTACAGTAACATTATATGAGTATCCATATCCTTTCCATAGTCCCCAAATCTTACAAAATACTGATGCATTACACTTATTTCAATTTTTTTCTAATATTTCAAACAAATCCATACTCAACAAATTTCTGTTAAAGAAAAATTAACAGAGGCCGTGTGTTTGTTGTGACTCCTATAAAAAAATACACAGACTGGGTAGCATATAAACAAAAGAAATTTATTTCTTACAGTTCTTTGTTAAAAAGTATCTTATTTATTTGTTTTTAGAGAGAGGGGAAGAGAGGGAGAAGGAGAGGGGGAGAAACATCGATGTGGGAAAGAAACATAGATGTGAGAGAGAGACATTGATTGGTTGTCTCTCACACATGCCTCAACCAGGGATCAAACCCTCAACCCAGGCATGTGCTCTGACTGGGAATTGAACTAGCAACTTTTTGCTTTGTGGATCGATGCCCAACCAACTAAGCTACACCAGCCAGGGCTATTAGAGTTCTGGAGGCTGGAATTCTGAGACATGGTGCCAGCATGGTTGGGGGAGTGCCCTCTTTGGCTCACAGACTTCTTATATCCTCACCCGTGGAAGGGGCTAGGGAGCTCTGTGGGATCTCCTACAAAGAGTGCTAATCCCATTCATGAGCATTCCACCCTCATGATCTAATAGTACCCCAAACACCTCACCTTCTAAAACCATCATATTGGGCATTAGGATTGCAACACGTGGACATTTGGGAGGACACATTCAGACCATGGCAGATCATCATGTGGAACAACATGGCCATCAGAAGTCTGCAGACTTATTAAAATGCCTATCAGGTTATTCTTTCTCTTTCCACCCACTATAGCTGTTAATGTCAAGGCAAATCTGACCTTCTTCTCCATGAATTCAGTGGATGGATAACTTTCTTGCCCAGTAGGTTCATTATTTTGAAAGACAACTATGTTTACATGTTAAGAAGCAAGTGGTTTTCTCCAGTCAGAAATGTCTCACTGGCATCAGGACAAGGGACGTTGCCATCACCATACCTGTATGGAGACTGGGTGGAGGCCAATGTTGATCCTCTTCTGGAGCATCCTGAACTTTCACCCAGGAGTTCCTTAAAAACCAACTGAAGGGTAGTGAGTAGTGCTCTAATGTTTACATTCTATTTTTCATATTGGTAATGCTCAAAAAGCATTTCATACAAATAATGCTTTTTAGAGTCACAATGGCATCCATAGCAACGTACATTTATTTCTCTTATTATAAGAGATATATTTTTCCCTTTCTCTTTCCTCAACTTCATCTCACCCATGAACTAACAATTGCTTTCTCTTTTCCTAAGTTGGATACCTTTTAAGTTTTACCTGACAATTACTAGAACATGAAAACAGAAACACAGGAGAAGGAAATCTTTATCAGTGAAACAAACCAGTAATACATTAAAAAGATAATGTTTCTCCAACTTGGAAAGCCTAGGTAAGTGCAAGAATTACCCCAAGGTGCTCTCAGTTAGGCTCTGAAAATACGTCAGCTGTCCTTGCTCCTCTTACATGGGCATGAGTGTGCTGTACCTTGCATTTGATACTTATGCAGTAATGACTAGCTCAATACCTCAGGCTTTTCAGGAGTCTGGACTGATACCTCATTGTATGCCACTCCTCCCTTAAGCACACAGCTCTTTCTCTGTAGAGAGCAGAATGGAGCCTCATCATCCTGAAAAGGTTCTCGGAAATGGAAGAGTCCCTGCTTCTGCCCTAACACTGTGTGTGCATTTCTCTTACTCTGTGGTGCAGAAACAAAAACCTCATGCTTACTACAATGTACAGAAAAAGGCTCTAGGAAGTTAATTTCCCTTTATATTGAAGATTCATTTAAGTGCACTGAAGATAAAGCAATTGCTCCTGCTCACTGCAGTCTTATTCTAAAATAGTTGGGAAATGGGAGCATCAGCTCAAGAAGACAGTATTTTTATGCGAATGCTGATAGCTTATATATATATTTTTCTAGTTTCAACATTTGATTTCAACTGTTGATTGATTTTTTTAGCGAAGAGCTGTTTAAAATCAGGATTGTGGTTGCTGTTTCAGGTTGCTGGGGAAGCAGGGCTGAGGTCATCTGCATCTTGTCCTTTCATAACTCACAGCCCAGGAAGCAGAGAGCAGTGACTCCCTTGTCTTCCTTCCATGCTCCCCACTCTATCATTTTTCTCACTAAATTGCTTGATCTTTGTGGTGTTTGGCCACCTCTTTCCAAGACTAAAGTAAGGATAAAACAGTTTTTTAAAGATTTTATTTATTTATTTTTAGAGAGAGAGGAAGGGAGAAAGAGAGGAAGAGAAACATCAATGTGTGATTGCTTCTCATGAGCCCCCTACTGGGAACCTGGCT
Source organism: Anoura caudifer (assembly GCA_004027475.1). Classification (NCBI taxonomy): domain Eukaryota; kingdom Metazoa; phylum Chordata; class Mammalia; order Chiroptera; family Phyllostomidae; genus Anoura; species Anoura caudifer. The sequence goes on from PVKU01006114.1 coordinate 82,640, forward strand.
GAAAATCTAGGCGTGTGCCCTGACTGGGAGTCCAACCAGTAACCCTTTGGTTTGCAGGCCAAAGCTCAATCCACTGAGCCACACCAGCCAGGGCTAGGATAAAGCAGTTTAAAAAATAAGGAGTTCCGTATCTGTCAGGACTTCATCAGGAGACAGAAGCCACACCAGTTATTTCAACAGTGAGAATTTAATATTAAGAATTGTTAATTAGGTATCAAAGAATTAAAAAAATAAACATGGAATAATAAGGTGTCATGAGGGTGGCAATTGCAGGAAACACCTACTACTCCCTAGAATTGGAGGCATGAAGGGCAGGGTAGAAGCTTAGCCCTGGCTGAGTGGCTCAGTTGCTGGAGCATCAGCCCATACACTGGAAAGACTGCGGATTTGATTTTCTGTCAGGGCACATGCCTAGGTTGTGGGTTCAATTTCTAGTCAGGGTGCATATGGGTGGCAACCAGTCACTGTTTCTGTTTCACATTGATGTTTTTCCTCTCTCTCAAACAATAAACACATCTGTAGATGAGGATTAAAAAGTAAATAAATAAGTAAAACTTAGAAGCGTAGAGGAGCAGCCCCACAGGGGACACAAACCTGTTGTAATGGTGCTTCTTAGCTGGTGATCAAGACTCCAAGCTTTCAGAGAGTGCTACAGAGTTGGGACTCGGGTCTCTGAGCCAGCGGTTTTGCTGAGTGGTGTTGATGCCTCTAAGGAGCATAATAAGATTGACTTGTGAGGGTTGGAAACACAGCTATGATCAACAGCTTCTGCTAGAATGCACAGAAAGAAAAGAGGAAGGAGCAGGTCCCTTCTTTCTTGTGCCTGATGGTCCCTACCTACATTCTCTGCTGTAAAGCATAACAGGGACCCAGCTGGCGAAGGAGAACTATGGCTTTCAGAGCTTCAGGCCCAGTATCACCAAAGCAGAGGAGGGAGGGTTGGATTTGAAGCTGAGGGACAATACATTAATAACTGCCATATTATTATGATGGCATTACTATATGGAATTCACATTCTCTTTTTCTTGCCTGTTTATTCTTATGAAAACCTATAAACTTTTCGACTATCTGAGATACTTCCCTGTTTACACTTACTGGTTTTGCATTTTGCTTTCTTTCCAAATCTTTGTAAAGTGATTTATTGTAGCCATAAGGTTTGCTTTATTCTTCTGGGAATAGAACAGAAAAAAAAACCCCAAAAGTTAGGATGCCTGCATCACTTAGTGGTGTGGTCAAATAAGTGATTATGTTGTGGAAATCCAGCCTCATGTTGATGATAAACCTCGTCAGTCCCAGCTATTCATACTGTGGAACCGTTTCAGCCCTTTTGGATTGGAGTGCTGGTATCTACAGCTGCCTTTAGTATAATCTCACTTTTTTTATATGCTTGAAAAAATTACTAATAGCTCTGTTTAATCTCACTTTTTAAAAGTCACTTGATTTTCTTATTTAACCCTAGCAATTCATTAAAAATTCTACCTTGTCCAAAGCTAGTTATTTTATATTGAAGGGACCATCCCAGTATTTAATCTACATTACCGCCTGGAGGTGCTAGGTTTTGATTGATGGGCTTTTTGTGTATTCTCAGCTATAAATGGAATTTCTTTTGAGAAGTAAACAGTTGGTGTATTTCTGCCATATGGCCTTTGATGGAGAAGCAAAGCTTCAACACTATAAAGTGAAGTATCCATGGTTTAAATTTTAAAAAAGGCAGTAATTTTCATTCATCATAACGTACTAGCACTGACTCAGACTTCAAGGACTACTTAACCTTCACTCTTCTCTATTTCTACAGAGTGCTCGCTTGCCTTTATCTGGTAGGCCAGGAAATTTTTCAGTAATTGTAGCCTTTCATCTCTATAAAGATAGAAACGGAGTAGCTCTAAAAAGCCTTGTAGCTCTTCCTTTGTTTTGGGATAGTCACATCTTGTACTTCTGTGATGAATGTCTGAAGCAATAATGAAAGAATATGACACGCAAAGTTTCTAGAACACATTTCTCTCTTTCTCTCCAGCCTCACTTAGACATCTTCATCCTGGATACCTTATATTACCTCCTAGAGACTGCTCAGAATGATTCAGCACGAAAGCATATTGTCATACCTGTAATCCTAGCACATTCTCCTGGAATCTGGCAATAGAAAAATTCTGGTAATAGAAACTCTAAACTCACTACATTTAGTATTATTGGGTAAGATATTTTATCAATACCTTTTGAGAAACTTGGGCAAGAGCAGGTTTGCAAATACCTTCCCTTCAGCAAAGATCCTAGGGCACCTGTTGATTGTAGCCCCTAAACACAAGTCCTTGAGAGATTAATCACAGGACACTTATAATGGCTACTGATTACAAGATTATCTTTTGAAGTGTCCAAATCCATGAGCCATTCTCTCTTTCCTGAGAACTAGTTCAGCACCAACACCACCAATTACCTACTCACTGGGTCCTGAAAGCTGTGTTCACACTGAAAGACGTTCTCTGCAAAGAACTGACCCAGGGCTGACCACCTGATCAAATCTGAGCCAATCAAATTCTTTTTGGGGGGCAGGGATTAGAATTGAAAGATAACAGGATTAGAGAAAATGAAAGGTCAATGAAGTTAACGGCAGATAGATGGAAACAGTCCACAAAATGTTGCTGCTGTAGTCAAGTTGCCCTAGTTCCCAACCTTCTGGAAGACCTGAATATTCTTCTTTTTCTTGGACAACACGAGATAACTTAGTGCAGTGTACATGAAGATGTGCCACCTACCTCTCTCTGCAAGAAAGGTCTTGCTGCCTTAACTTCTGCTGAGGAAGCTGTCATTTCCTGCAGGCTTTCCCTCGGCTGCAGAGAACTATTTTCCTCAAAACTTACCCTTCCCAGGATGGCCCATATCCATTCTGGTCACAGTGGGTGGAAAAAGTCTCAGCCATTTAGGCCCACCACTGGAAAATTTAGGTAGACTCTATATATGCCCCACAGTTCCTTGTGAGTTTGATCAAGGCAATGCCAGGTCCACATCATACTTTGTCTTCTCCCTCCGACCATTCCTAGTCCTATCCCCTTGTTTCCACAGATTTGGATCTCCAATAAATTTCCTATATGCCGGATTCCCTCTCAGCATCTGCTTCTGGAGAACCCAACCTGCAACACTCAGTAGATGATCAACAATTTCCTTTTTATTCTTAAAATTAATTGAGTCAGTGTTATTGCTTGCAACCAAGAGTGTTAATGAAGACATTCAATTTGGACGCAGTGGGCAATATAGATTATCAGCAGGGATGTGTAAGAACTTTGAGAACATCCTAACTGCTTGGATGCTGAATGTTTTTAAATGTTTTCCTTAGAAGAGGAGATGATTTTTAGGTTCAATTGAATTGGTATAATCCAGTTCCAATTACACTGGCTTTTTTTTTTTTTAAATAAATCCTCTCTCTTTGGAGAACATTTTAAAAGGAATAATAACTGTTGTTTATTTTTATAAATATTTATCCAACACAGTTACTGGAACATAAAAAATACACAGTAAAGGCTTTTTAAATAAATGAATGAGATCCACTATTATATCATTTGGTCACACTGTTTTTGCAGAAGAGTATCAACTAAACTGATTATTATAACATTTTATATCACCAAATTGCATGCTTCACATCTGGGTTGCCACCTCTTGATCCCATTTGTTTCTACTCCTCTCCTTCCTCCGGTGTACATCTTCACTGTCTCTCTTTTCTCTTCCCTTTTCCCTGTCACCCTAGAAAGTATGCTCCATGGTAAACATACCCTCTATAGCCTCGGTCTTCCTGAATACTCCTTTGCCTCCACTTTCCTATGAGGACACCACTGTACCCTGAAGCTCTCTGTCCCTTACCCTGACCATCAGGGGCAACTCTGATATGCAGCAAAGGTATTCATGTTGATTGGTATCATGGATTCTTTATTCATCACAGGACATGTCATATCATGTTCAGAATGAGCAAGGCAAGAGACTTAAGAAGATTCTAGTTCTTATAATTCTAGCTTCAAATCCTGCTCTCTGGATAAGTTATATATCACAAATGGGGAGGGGTGATCCATTCCAGTTATCCAAAAATGATTCCAGCAATGATACATCAGTCTGGGAATTCTAAAGGAAAAATAGAAGCAACTCCAGGATTCCAAGTATGAAGGATTTTAATAAAGGAAAGAAATTAGACCTCTCAGTCATTGTACAGCATAGAGGAATATAAATCAGGGAGCACCAGAGAGTAACTTATTTCTGAAACAGAAGATTCTCAACTGCTCACTTAGAAGCCATTGCAGAGATTAAGAATCTTTGGGAAACATGCTGTCAAGCCTATAAGAAATGGGTGACTACCAAAAAATAGCTGGAGATCTGCTCTAATACCGTAAATCTGCTGGCAGCATGCTGATCTCACATTTGCTAACACCTTCCAACTCTTATGTAAGTGCTTCTTATTGACAGACTGGAACCCAGAACATTGAGGGGGAGAGGATTCTAGGGCATGTAGTTCACAGCTTCTCCACTGCAAAGCAGCGATGAATTAGGAGTTGGCCAAGTTGCCAACAGACTAGTTAGCGCATTTCCCGTTGGGCCTCAGGAAAACTGAACACACCCACAAACAAAAAGAGGCGTCAATTTAGCCATACTTTACCGGCCAAAAGTGAAAGTTTCATTCCTTCTTTTACTCGGGTTACAGGAGCAGAAGTGGATTTGAGACCCCAGAGAACAGAGTCCACTCAAGGAAACATCACATTGCTGGAATTAAGGAATTAATGTAGGCAATGCGAGGCTTGGCAAAAAAGCAATTAAAAAATCCTAAAATATTCACATTCTCTTTTTAGAACTTTATACAGCATGTACTACTCCTCAGTCGTTCTACTATTTCTGAATTACACTAAAACGTTAATTAAATGAATGCAGCAATCAATCCTGGCAGGTTTTTCCCTTGGAATAGAGTAGAACTTAATTTATTTCTACTTAATTACCTCATTTCAGCCTTGCCATGTTTATTAATAATGAATATCTGTTCCTTTTTAAATGGCATTGATCACCAATTTCCATTGCTGCTCAGGAGATTTGACATGACAAATGTCTAGGACTGGAAGTTCAGAGTTATTGTTTAATTTAATGTACTTACATCATAATCAATATTTTAAGCAATCCATTGGACAAATGTATCAAACAGGCTAGTAATACAATACAAGAGCAGATTTTTAAAAATCTTCACCTGAGGATATATATATTGATTTGAGAGAGAAGAAGAGGGGAGAGAGAGGCAGACACAGAGACAGAGACACAGACAAGAGACAGAGACATTGACATGAGAGAGAAACATCAATCAGTTGCCTTCTGAATGTGCCCCTAGGTATGTGCCCTGACTGGGTAGAGAACTTGCCAACTTCTGGTGCATGGGATGATGTTCCAACCAAGTGAGCCACCTGGTCAGGGTAGATTATTTTTTCTTTTTACCTTTTCCAGCACATTTTGCTGAACCCTGAAGTCCAACTTGATTTTCAGGAACTTGAAAACAAATGCATTTAAATTGATTGTGTGAATTTTCCTCCTCTTTGTTCTCTGGGTTCTGTTTCCATACAATGAATGTCACCAAGACTAATCGACCCATTTTCTGTTTAGGAGAAATCACCCCTGTTGATGTCTCTAGCCATCTTTTTAACAGTGGTAAATGGTTGGAAACAGGTGAGGTGAGAGACATTTACTGCTTGCTGCGAGTGAGTGGTGTAAACGGTATTGATCTGCCATGAAGGGTTTACAGTAGCAGAACATTCAGCACATTATTTAAAGTGTAAATACCTACTTGACTTATTTTTACCTATATCCAAACATTTGTAGCACAGTTTTAGTCCTTTGCTTGGTGTTTTCCCCTCTCCTCTCTATTTTTTGCCATAAGCCATACCCAGATTTGGTCTATGACATCATTTGAGTTTTATTTTTTAAAGGCTTAAGCTATAGAAAGAAAAAGGAAAAGAAAAAAATGCTAGTGGATAGTATCTAAATTTATAATTAAGTCATAAGAAATAAAGAAGACTCAGTTCTTTAAATATGATGCCGAGAAGCAAAGCCTAGCAAGACCTCCTGTTCAGATTTTTACCTCCTCCCTCCACCCCATTATAAAATAGACATCTCCTTCTCTACAAGAGATTGTATGGAAATCCTCAGAAAAATAGCACACAGGTGCTGTTAATTCTCTCTGCTTGAGAAAAGCTTTACTTGGTCAAGAGAGAAAACTGGGGTATGGATCTCTCAGGATATGAAAGGGTGAATAAGGACCAGTAGGACAGAAGAGAGTGTCACGTTGGTAGAGCTGGGAAGGCATGACATGCAAGGTTTTCCTCCTGTCAAACTGTTTGGAAGTGAGGTAGATGTCATAAGCCACATTCCCATTTAGATGAAGATAAACAACTACAGGCACTAATATTTTAAGAGAAAACTCATGATAACATCTAATGAATTTGGGAAACTAGGACTACTTTTCTAGTTAAACAATTTCTAAAGTACTATGATGGATATTTAATTTTGTTTTAAAACATGACCACAAAGCTAAATGTCTCTTTCCAACACTCACTCTTTTTAGTAGAGTTAACTGCTATCAATAATTATATATATATAACCTTTTAGATTTCTAAATTTAAATTTCCTATAAATCATGTACCATTTTATGTTTTTTTGTAGTTTGATTTTTTTATTTAGGATGTTATGGAGATTTTTTGATGATAGCAAATTATGTAATTATTCTAAGGATTTACAGTATTTCATAGGGTATGCCTAACAATTCAAGTTTCCTTTTTGATTAATGTGTAGGCTATGTTCAACATATTTTTGCCCTTAAAAACAATTATTCAGTTAACATTTTGGGACAGATTTCTGTGCTTACAGGAGAGTGTTTCTATGTGAGAGATTCTTTAAAATGGAACAGCTGGATAAATGTTTTATGTATTTTAAATTTTGGAAGATGGTACCAAACCCTTCCAAATGGGTTTTAAAATTCTATGCTACCACAGAAGTTATCAGTGTTGTTCCTTCCATTCTCACCAACACAGAATGGTATCAATTTTTTAAAAATTTTCCCCTCTGAATGAGAAAACATTTGATTGTTGGTTTAATTCATGTTTCCTAATTAGAGAAATTTAACTTTTAATTACTCTTTTGAGATGTTTAAATATGCTTTTTAAATATGCTTAGAAAATTTTAATTTTTAAAGATGACTACCAATCACTTATATACCTTTTACCAAATATTTCCTGGTCAAATACTTAGCACATTTTTCTATTTTGTTGGCTGTGATTCTTCTAAATTAAAAGACTGTATTTTCCAAAATAATGTTCTGCTTATTCCCTCATTTCTTCACTGATTTGAAATGCTACTTTTATCATGGACGTTTTTTGACTTTTCATTTGTATGTCAATCCGTTATCTATTTTCTAGTTAACTATTGTAAGTATTTAAGAATTCTATTGAGTTTTTAAATGTTGATTTTGTATGCAGACACTTAAATGTATTCTCATTATTTTTCAGATAATCCTCTAGTATTTTCTAAGTAGAAAACCAAAGACTGGTTTTTCTTTGCTATATTTGTACTTCTATTATTTATTCTTATTTTATTGCATTAATGAAGGCCTCCAGGACTATCTTCAATGGTAGAGATAATAGTAGTATCTTTGCCTTTTTCCTGCCTTCCATTAAAATAGTTCTAATATTTGTTAATTAAGACTTTTATTAGTTGCTAGTAGATAGCACTAAACTTGGTCAAAGAATTTTCTTTTTATTCCCAGAAGGATGTTTGTTGTCTTAGTTTCTTAAATGTATGTTAATTATTATATGATGCTTTTCAGCATATACTGAGATAACAACATAGATTTTCTTCTTTAAAGAGTTAATTTGTGATTTATGTGAAAAAAGAAAACACACTTTCTAATCCTGACACATTCTAGCAATTTTATGAAGACTCATAAATTTTCCTTTATTTCCTATGTTTTGAAATGGTGTTTCACAAATTGGCTGATTACCATCACTTTGTGTACTTGCTAGCAACACAAATTTTCTGGCATTTTCTTTGAGGATTGCAATTCAGTAAGTCTAATGCAAAACCGAGGAATATGCATTTTAATAAAATCTCTAAAGATTCTTATTATTGGCAAACTTGGGAAGTATAACTTTTGAAAATATTTGAACAACATGGGTTATATATTTTTAAGTTTGTCAACTTTTATCTATAATTTCAGCATGATAGATTAAAAATTGATATTTATATCTGCTCTCCTCCCCAAAACTATGGAAAAAATTTAAGGCAGCAGGTCATAAAGACAAAGGAAAACAAGATATAGCAACACAATTTTGTAGCTATAAAGCAAAATGCTGTGTGAGTGATAATTAATTTATCAGTTCTAAGAAAACCAAATTCTAAGGCAACAATAGGGAAAGCAGAGAAACAAATTATATCACAAAAATTCCCCAAGTCTTAGAAATAGGCAACACTTTAGTTGTGGAAGTGGGGGAGAGTAAGGGGATTATCGTAACCCTCCCGAATGCTCTCACATTCCTGTCTCTAACAACAGATCGGAGGGCAATGTCCTGAGGATGACAGCTGCAGGGAGATCTCCAGAAGACAGCTTTGCAAAAGGCCTAAATTATTAGCAGTCCTCTTTGAAGCAGGTCAGAAAGCTCTTGATGAGACAGTCTTAGGAATATGAAATTAAGGAAAATATATTTTAGTATATGAAGAGAAAGTTTACACAAGGAGAATTTGGAATTCCTTTTTTTTTTTTTTTTTTTTGATATGACACCCAAAGCAAAGGCAACAAAAGCAAAGTAAATAAGCAAAACTACATCAAATTACAAAACTCTGCACAGTGAAGGAAGTGGTTAACGAAATGAAAAGGCAATCTACGGGGGGAAAAGTAACCCGATTAAAAGTGGGCAAACAACCCGAATAGACATTTTTCCAAAAAAGACATACAAATGGCCAAAGACTACTTGAAAAGGTGCTTACCATCACTAATCATTAGGGAAGGGCAAATGTGAACAATAGTGAGCAATCACCTCACACTTGCTAGAATATCTATTTCCAAAAACATAAGAGCTAACAAATGCTGAGGAGGATGTGGAGAAATAGGAACCCCTGGCCACTGTTGGTGGGAATGTAAACTGCTACAGCCATGGAAAACAGTGTGGAGGTTCCTCAAGAAATTAAAGATAACATTACCATGTGGTCCAGCAATTCCACTTCTGGGTATATATCCAAGGAAATCAAAATCATTACCTAAAGGAGATGTATGCACTCCTGCGTCCATTGCAGCATTATTCACCATAGCCAAGGGACGGGTGGATGACTGAGTCGATAAAATGGGAACTATGTATATAGATATATGCATATACATGTCCATATAATATCTATATATTTATATATATATCACCTATATCTATGTAACAATATCATTCAGCCCTTAAGAAGAAAGAAATTCTGTCGCCTGCAACAGCATGGAGGAACCTGGACGGTACTATGCCATGTGAAATAAGCCGGACAGAGAAAGGCAAATACTGCATGGCATTACTCACATGTGGAATCTTAAAAAGCAAAGAAAAGGTTAAAATTCATAGAGAAGTAGTTGCCAGGAGCTATGGGATGGGGGAAATTGGGAGAGTTTGGAAAAAGAGTGCAGGCTTCCAGTGTTAGGATGAGTCAGGTCTGAGGACCTGCTGGAGGAGGTCATCAAGGGCACATGAATGCTGATTGACTTGCAAGCTGGACCCAGAAATTCAGAGGCTCCTCACCCTGTCCCCTGTCTTTGGAATGTACATTCTGCCCACCACACCCACACTAGAAGCTGTTTCAGGGACAAAAGTAGGTGCTGTTGAGACTGTCTGGACTGAATATGTGGCTAAACCCAGGCAAGTCCTCTACAATAAATGTTTAAGATTCTGGCAGGCAGGTGCAGAGATCAACTTATCTGGCAGATACCTCAGACGAGCATCACATGAAAGTCCCCTTTCTTATTAATCCTGCCACCTAGCAATTTGGAGCAGCCTACCTCTTTTTTTGTTTTATGTTTTGCCTAATTTTTACTTAAATGCTCAAAAATGTGTGTTTCCCCATCTTATTATGAAGTGGAGCAAATCTAAAGAATTTAAAAAAGAACAATGAGGCATAAGTGGAGACTTTCACCCATCTCTGCAACCTGGTTCCAGAAAGTTAATATGGGATGGCTCCCTCAGTGTTTGAGTGCATTATCTTTAGGATAAGAGAGCCTAGAAATAAAGAATCTCTAGTTGGAAAGCTTCGTGGATATTTACTAGTCCAATGAAGTATGGCCAATTCCAGTGACAGGGACCTCACTACCAGCTATTTTTGCAGGAGGAGCCGTGCTGTTTTCGGTACCTTTCCAAAGGACCAGAGCTGTGTGTGCTTCCAATGTAAACTGACACTAAAAGAGACGAATTAGCATAACTGACTGTTTCAGTTATGAAGATTAAATAGCCTTTTATTGCAGATGTTTGCCAAGGAAAATGCTCCCCAGTGGATGACTCTAAGCAGTTAAGATAGATTTGATGAGGGTTTTAATTGCTGTTATGCAACTGGTAATGGAAAGTTTTTATTAAATGTCATGAAAGAGACAATCGATAGTTTAGAAGAGAAAGGCTTCTCTCTAATATGGACCTCGGGCTTTTTCAACAGTAGTTTATCAGCAGGGGCAGTTTCATCAGCAACCACAAATATTTATCAAGTGCCCAGTATGCATATGGCAATATCATAAATATGTTGGGGACTGTTGGGGATTAGAAACAATAAGCCCACGCTGTGGAGGATCTAATAATTTGAAGCAAGCAAATAGATACCATGGAAACCAAAATAAATATAGTTGTATCCATCTGCATATACACACATATGCATTCTACTAAAAGCAATTCGATATATACTGTCAAGAACAGAATAGAGTTAAATGGCATTTTCTTTGCAAAATGATTTATTATAAAGATTTTTGTTCATTTCTTTATTTTCTTACTAGCACAATGAGAAAAACATTTGGCTGAAATGCAGAATTCCTGGGTTCTAGTCTACCATTCCTATATGTGGGGCACTTCCTTACCTTCTCTGGGTCTGAGTGTTCATCTGTGAAATGGGGCTTTGCATGAGGTTCAGAGGGCTTTTGCTGGTGCTAAGATTCCAGGAAGGAATAAGCAATCCTAGCATACACATATAATAATTCATGTTGTAAAATCATTTTACATAATTTTAGGACTCCATTCATTATATAAAGTATATGCATACTGACATAAGAATCATATTTTTTCAGAAAATGCATGTATTTTAAAATTAAAATAGAAACTTGATCAGTAGATCATAGCTGGTCTCTCCCAGATCCCCAAACTGTGCAAGATAATCTAAGCAATTCCCACCAAATTCGGCATACTGTCCAAGCATGCCTCCTCCTATTGGTGTCACACTCCCCCAACAGCTCAGTGAGCTATGTTGATAAGTAAAAAGCACGCTGCTTTTTAAAAAAGAGCTGATCTTTTCTAAAATGGGTGGTAGCAGAGTAGGAATCATTTGTGCCATGCTGTAGTTTTGTGATCTATCAATTGGATCAGCAACTTGACTCCTGAAAGCAAGTGGCTGAGACTGAAGAAGGTTGTTGGGTTTAGAGTGGGAAAGCCAACATTCAGCCTAGCCTTGGCCATTCCTTAGCGCTGACCTCGGGAATTTTGCTGGCCTCTGTGAGGCTGCTTGCCCTATTTAAAGGATGCAAATATCAACATTACTGAAAGTGAGATAACCTACAGATTTCTAGACTACAAGTAATCATACATGTGTAGGGGTTTTTAAAAATCATTTTAGACAGACATTTCAGTATGTTTTCCATATTCAAAGGATTATGTTTAGCTCTTATATGCTAGGCAATTTCACTGAAAACCTATCATTTAATCCATAAGAATTGCACTGAATTTTGCATCCAGATTAAAGACTGAATTGATATAGAATAATTTATGAGGATTTGGTGAAAGAGAAAGCAATGGTTAGTGGGTCACTTCTGTTGACGAGGAAACTGCTGTGGCTTCTTCCCGCTTTAAGGATCTGCCATGTGTTGCAGCTCTGGAAACGAAGAAGAAAACTTTGTGCAGAGAGCTACTTATAGCTTAGTTGCCAGGAATACCATAAAGTGTCACTGCATTTTTAACCCATTTTTTTCTAACTCTTGAGATCTAGGATGTATCTAAAGGCTAGTAGCTATGTTTGTACAGGTTAGAGGGCTGTGTTAGAGCCATTTTCAATGAAACAGACATCAACACTGTCAAGAAATACACAAAGTAAGTGAAAGGGAGCCTGCTATAATCTTCTGGATCAATTATTTAGCAGATGTAGTTTATTCCACTATCAGATGAGAGTCAACATGGCAACTCCTTTCTGAAAGATGAGATAGAAGTGAAGGGAAAGTTATAGATCTGCCTACCATGTCCTAGACACTTTACCAGAAAAATGGTAATTTGTATACAGTATTTCACTTTGTCCCCTTATCAATGCAAAGAGGTGGTTATGACTAATTTCTCATCTTGCAGATGAAAGAACTAAGGTTTAGGAATATTAGGTCGTGCAACTAGCAAAAATGGGATTTAAATCTAAGTCTCTATTATAATCCCACACCCAAGATTATTCCTGAGGGTGCTTTTTCCATCCATGGAGTCACTATCATTTTGATTCTACTTTACAAGTATGTAAGGGTGTTTCCTTTTCAAGGAACTCTAGAATATTTGTATCTTGAGTACATTGCTTCCTGTTAATAGCACATTTAGAATTTCATTGGAATTTGGCTTAAAGCTGGTTCCATCTGTTAATAAATTCCCTAAGAAAGGCCAAGAGTTAGCTGGCTCAGAATGTGTGGCAATTCAGATAATTTTTCTGCAACTCTTCATACCCTCCCTGGGTGAGAATTATACATCTGTACCCTTTGTCATCTGATCTTGCTGTTCTGCTCTTTTCTGTCCTATGCCTTTGGTGTGAAGTTGGCCATGGAATTTTCTTTGCCCAATGAAGTGTGAAAGATGTAACAAGTGTGTCAGTTCTAGCTAAAACCATTGCAGGCATGCAATATTCCCACTTGTCCTACCATGCTCCTGCCTTTCACCATGATGAGAACATGCCTAGGTGGCTGCTAGTCCAAAAAGGATAAGAGAAATGTGGGGCAAACCTGAATCCAACCTGCAGCCCAAAGCTAACCTGCTCTCAGCCCAGCATAGAGCAGTTGATCCACAGCTCACAATAAATGGTTTCTAATGGAAGCCACTGAGTTTGGGGGTATAATATAGAATTATCGTTCCAATTGTTAGTGTGTATGAATGAATGAGGCTTTGTTTAAAAGAATGTTGTTATAAGTAAGAGAATAAAGAGATCAGGGTGTTGACCATCTTTTGGTAAAGGAAGTGGTGAAGAAGTCAGAGAATATGGTTAATGTGGGAAAAAGCAGAAGAAGAAAGCCCAAGAAATGACAGTGAGCATATCTGGTCTCAGGAGGTTGGAGAGTAAGAGAACGGGTACCTATTGTGTGACTTGGCCCTTGGATGGCTTCCTTGAGAACTTTAGTGACAAAATACAAACCTTCTCTGGTATGAAAACATTAAGAGTGGCAAAGCCATTAAATTATACAGGCAAACCTGCTCTTACAAACTCGGAAACTGGTAACTCACACTCCAAGTTCGGGGCAAAAGAATTTTGTAGACTAGAGAACCCCTACATTCAATCTCTGGCTCTGTAGCTAAATTTTTGGCACTAATGGGTAAAACAGGATGTCTGAAATCTGTCTATGATGAGTTTTAAATTTAAAGAAAAGATGCCAAAATCAGAAAAAGTATGTTTTTTTTTCCTTTTGAACTGACTTAATTTCTGCAGCGCTCTAATAAGTATGCTCTGCTTGATGGGCTGATGGACGGCGGCATTATGTGTGTTTGTTTCTCTACTGCCCTTCGGAGCCATGGTAGCACTTCAGATAATGGCCAGAGCGTTAATTACCATCACACAGATGCTGTTTGGTCAGATGCCACTCATCTCTCTGGCTCCGAAACATCTGATCTCTGCACCATCACACATTGTCATTCAGGTGGCAAGAAGTAGGATTTCTGAAGCTCATCTCTTTTTCCAAAATAGACTTCTAAAAATGACAATAAGTACTGGCTCCCCTGGGAAGAAACAACCATAAAAAGTCTATGGGAAAAACCTAGCATTTCATTTACAGAGAATTGGCTAAATTATTATTTTATATCCACATAAAGAACTACCAGGCTACCATAAAATAGTTTGATATTCTAGAAATTAGAGCAAAATAGAGCATTAATTTCATTAGATTGATTTAGTACACGTATATGACTAGATTTTAATTATACAACTGTGTGTGTGCACGTATGGGTAGAATAGAATATAACCTAATATATATGAAAAGTCAATAGCATTAAAGATGCCAAGGTTTTATTAGTGATTACATCTGAGTAATAGGATTATATGAGATTTAAACTTGTGTCTTACACTTTTTTATATCTTTATGTAATGAGTACTACTTTCTATAATCAGAAGAATAAGTATATTTTAATTTTTGAAAGTAAATGAAAGGATGTCTTTAAAACCTGCCATTTTTCTTCATATATGACCAGAGTGGAGGTAGATTTTCATAAATTGACTAGGATAATTTGCAGAACTTTGAAAAGGCCACCAGAACACCTGCTAGTTACACATTATAGACACTGTAGGATATGCTTTGTCAGGTAAAATTCAAATACCTTTTGCCAGAGAGGTGAAAACACAATCAATCATCCATATGCAACATCTAGAGCACAGTGCTGTTTCTTGTCCTGGAAAGAGACAGCCCAGTGGAGTAGTAATCACAGCACTCTATGTTGGCTTTGTAATGTTCCTCCTATGCATTATCACTTGTGGTCCTCATAGTTTGAGGTGCACCAGGCCAAAGGATGATCACTTCCCAGATGAGCGACCCAAGGCTCAGATCAGGGAGATGATCTGTGCACATCTGCACAGTACCACCATGCTCTATTTACATCTGTACCCTGGGTCCCTCCGTTCAGTGTTCTTGACGTTCCAAGCTTCATCAAGCAGTGGAAGTCTTTTTTATTTTATTTCATTTTTCTATCTAGCTATAGTTGCCTTTTGAACTTTTTTTATTGTTCAATTACAGTTGTCTCACATTTTCCCCCCGTTGCTCTCCCTTGCCTCCACCCCCCACCCCTGCTCCCACAGTCAATCCCTGCCCTACTGTCCATGCCCATGGGTCCTTTATACATGTTCCTTGACTTGCCCCTTCCCCTTCTTTCCTCCCGCTATCTCCTTTTCCTCTCCCCTCTGGTCATGGTCAGTTTTTTCTTTATTTCCATGTCTCTGGTTCTATTTTGCTAATTTGTTTTGTTCATTAAGTTCCATTTATAGGTGAGATCATATGGTATTTGTCTTTCATCACCTGGCTTATTTCACTTATCATAACACTTTCCAGTTCCTCCATGCTGTCACAAAGGGTAGGATCTCCTTCTTTTTTTCTGTTGTGGAGTATTCCATTGTGTAAATGTATCACAGTGTTTTCATCCACTCATTAACTATGGGCACTTAGGCTGTTTCTAGCACTTGGCTATTGTAAATAATGCTGCTATGAACACTGGGGTGCATAGGTACTCTTGAATTGGTGTTTCAGTATTCTTAGGGTATAATCTCAGCAGTGGAATCACTGGATCAAAATACAGTTCCATTTTTAGTTTTTTTTTCAGGAAATTCCATACTGTTTTCCATAGTGGTTGCACCAGTCTGCATTCCCACTAACAGTATACTAGGGTCCCTTTTCTCCACAATCTTGCCAGCACTTGTTGTTTGTTGATTTGTTGATGATGGCCATTGTGGTTTTAATTTGCATCTTTCTGATGGCTAGTGATGTTGAGCATTCTTTCATATGTCTATGGGTGAGCTTAACTGTCCACTGAAGGGATATTGCCATCTAAACAATTGGGACCATTCTCCTGGAATTGGATTAGCTCTTTAGCTGAATTAAATTGGCAAAAATCTAACTGGTCATTAATATCCTATGAATAAATTTATAAGATTATCCAGCAGGTCCAGAGTGGAGAGGGGAAGAAGGCAGAAAGCCAGAAAGCCAGGGTGGCAGATCTGAATGGTTATCTCTTAGGAGCCAGTGAGTGGCAGCATGCAGGCCTGGGATTCTGAAGTGTTGATTCCCCAGCACCCAATTGACCCCAAATATTAGTGTAAACTTCTCCAAGTGATCTCTTTCCTGAGCCCAGGAATTGGTTTGGAAGGTAATAAGCAACATCTTTCTGGAGAGTAAAACATGGGAGGAAATCTGGATGTTTTCTAGTAAATGTTTCCTTTACTTGTAAAGCAGGCACAAAAAAAAGCGTATCCCTGTATTCTTCCTCTCAATGGCTCTGTGAAGGAAGGTAAAACCTGGAATGGCTGAAACCATTTTATGACCAAGAGGAAGCAGCCTGCAGTCAAAATTCATGAAAGGAATTTGGTGATGGCATGGATAAGCCACAGAGACAGTAAGCCTTGAACTCTGAGTTGTTGACATCCTGTCATGTGAGATAATTTATTTCCTCACAGCTGAAGCCCATTACATTTATATGGTTTTCTGATTTTTGCTGCTGAAAGCCTTTAAACTGATATAGGTTTCCAGAAGAGGAGTGTGGAATCATGGGAGGGGAAAATAGGAAGGCCCCGATAGTAAAAACTCTTCAAATTTTCTGAGATTGTCTTGCTTGGCAATACATTGCAACATAGACAATTGTAGGTCAAAACTTGTCAAACATTAATGTAGATCCTCCTGGGAAACTTGTTAAAATTCAGATTCTGGTCCAGTAACTACCACCCAAGTGATGCTGGTATTGCTGGTCTAGAGCACACTTAGAGGAATAGCAAGATTGTGGAGAGCAAGGAATTGAATGTTGAAACCATACATTTCAATTTAAGTTCTAAAAGACTTCTCATCATATGAAGGTAACATCTTATAAATTATAAATCACTGCTTCAGAGCTATCAGTGATGATAAGGGTGAAATGGGCCACTGCACGTCTACACTGGTGGTGTGTGTTGCGGGGTGGTCATGAGCATGGAATCTGGAATTACTGTATTTTGCTGTGTATAATGCATACTTTCCCACATTTCTGAGGAGAAAATAAAGATGTGCATTATACATGGGTATAATGATTGCATGTGATGGGTATAGTAATGGCTATAATAATCCCAGGTGTAA
This sequence comes from Anoura caudifer, assembly GCA_004027475.1. NCBI lineage: Eukaryota > Metazoa > Chordata > Mammalia > Chiroptera > Phyllostomidae > Anoura > Anoura caudifer. Next base: position 99,891 of record PVKU01006114.1, read on the forward strand.
TGTGTGCAAAACCATGGGTGTGCACTATGCGTGGGAGCATATTATACACAGCAAAATATGGTAGCTAAGTAGGTCCGAATCCTGGCTGTACCTTGTACTACTTGCATGGCTTCCAACAAATTACTTAACATCTTTCTACCTCAGTTTTCTCATCTGTCATTAGGATGTGTTAACAGTACCAGCCTTACGGAGTTATTCTGGCAATGGAATGAGATGATAAACAAACAAGGTGCTCAGAAGTGCCCAGAAAATAGTCAATGTTTTATCAGTGGCATGGCAGCAGCAGGAGTAGTAATATCCTGCACAGCCATGAAGTTTCTGTTTTCTTTTTTTAAAGATTTTATTTATTTATTTTTAGAGAGAAGGGAAGGAAGGGAGAAAGAGAAACGTCGATGTTGAAGAGATACATTGATCAGTTGCCTCTCACAGGCCCCCAACTGGGGACCTGGCCCACAACCCCAGCGTGTTCTCTGACTGGGAATCGAACTTGGGACCTTTGGGTTCACAGGCTGACACTCAATCCAGAGTCACACCAGCCAGGGCTAAGCTTTTTTTCTTATCTTCCTTTAGTTGTGACCAAACTCTTCTCTGCACTGAAACTTTTCTTTGCATTTTCTCTACTGCTTCTCCTAAAATGAATCCTGATTTCATCCTAATAATCCCACTTCTACACATTGATCCCTGATAGCCAGTAAGGGAAAAACCATAACCCATGAGTCTTACTGTTGGCTGTAAGGCCACATATAAAATCTAGAAGAGTATAAACACAGTGAAAACATTACGTTGGGGTTACATTGGCATATTCCAATCCAGTCTGGGGCACAGAGGGAGGGTATTCAGAGCCGCTCAGCACTGTGCATGACAACTCTGAGGACAGGAAAACCTCTCCCCTTGGACCTTCCTTGTCATCTCTTCTTCTACTTATGTCCCCTTGCTAAGGTCTCTCCTTTTCTTGGGCTTTTATCCTGCCGAGAGCTGTAGAGAGCAAAGAAGTGCACTTATTTTTATCTTGTTCTGCTTCAAAATGGAGTTTGGCTAGATTGAGTTTCTAACCAACAGGCTTTCTCCTTCCCACCTGTTCCCTGACTCTATGTTTGACTGCTGCAATGTCCATGCTGATAAGAAATTAGAGCTCTAATTTCTAAGTTCATCAGCTCTTTGACTTTCAGTTTCCAAGATTTATATTTTCACTCCACTTCAACGACTACACGAAGTTACGTAAAATCATTGCTTAAAGGTGCTCTACCTTCACGATTGACATCCCAGAACTAACTCCATGATTCCAAACCAACTTCTTACCTGTCGCTTTGCTCAACCTCACAACTCTTGAGGTGTTTCATGATCCCGCCCCCACCCCATGAATCTGCTTCCTTCTGGCTTTAGAAGTTCCTGCTCTTCTCTTCTTCAATAATGTTCCTCCTGTCAGTACCTGGCTCTGGGTCACAACCATAATTCTGTTTCTCTTCTTCTAAGCTCTGAGCTTCATTGGAGAAACTTAAATGACAATCAAACAAACCATGGACTAGAATCAGTATCAAATGGACTCTTGTTAAGTCCCTATTACATTCCTGACAGCAGCTGTTTCTAACATTTTCCCACATTATTCAGGCCTCTGATCTCCTTTTTAGAGCAATATTTCTCAAATGTTGATGTACAAACACATCTCCTGGGAACCTTGTTAAAATAAAATTTCAACAAATGATGCTTAAATTGCTGGCTTAGAAACAATTCTTTTCAGTAGGAAGGTCTGACATTTCATTCTTTTATGCCTTTCTGAATCTTTGGTAAAAAAAAACAAAAACAAACAAACAAACAAACAAAACACCCTGTTTCCCTTTGTCTTATATCTTCATTCTCTTCTCCACTATCCCCCTTCCCTAGGCCCATAAGCATACTAAAGTGTAGCGAATATAACCTTCCACTAAGTCTACTCTTTTTTAAAGTAGTATTTCCTAAAAT